>JAEAOA010001004.1:840000-940000 GCA_016746295.1 Potamilus streckersoni | reverse complement strand
AAATATCCGATTAAATCCAAGAACAAATGAAAATCCCACAAAAGAAAGTTAAATTATGAACGGCACATGTTTCCAAGCACAATTCTACAGAGTATGGAATTCACCCCAACTAAAATCGCTATATCTTTGCGCAAGTTTGCGATAGCCTTGATCAAAATGTTATTGTGCAGCCAGAAACCATGCTTGCACAAGACTGCATTGGATATACTGACAATGTGCGTGGTTCCTTATTGCACATTTGTACAAACCACATGAAAGAAATATCTCAAGCGCAACTTGCTTAACACTGCGGCAACCTTGTCCATTCGTAAATATTATGACATATACGCAAATGCAAACCTTGCGCATGTCAAATTTTATTTAATGACAAGGCTTATGCAAGCTTGCATCGACACTCATAAAGATAATCCATAATCCATATTATGATAGAAAACATAAGCTTACACAGGCTCCATTGCGGCAAATTATTGAAAGCAAAAGTGACTAGACAATTCAGCAACGCAATAGTTTCAGTTGCATTTGAAATAGCATTCAAACAGAATATCTATTTCTGACCTAAATTAATTCACACATACATTTCGAAATCATAGCCCTTTTGCAAGTATAAAGGATCTAAAACCATGCTATACAAGTTAAAATTAAATAACAAAACAGCCACACAATAAACGTAAAACCTAAGCTCTACAATGAAATAAATATTAACATATGATCAGAGTGACACCAAAGATGTCATGCATTGACATCAAGATGACTGTGAATCAGAGTGACACCAAAGATGTCATGTATTGACATCAAGTTGACTGTGAATCAGAGTGACATTAAAGATGTCATGTATTAACATCAAGATGACTGTGAATGAGAGTGACACCAAAGATGTCATGTATGAACATCAAGATGACTGTGAATGAGAGTGACACCAAAGATGTCATGTATTGACATCAAGTTGACTGTGAATCAGAGTGACATTAAAGATGTCATGTATTGACATCAAGATGACTGAATCAGAGTAACACCAAAGATGTCATGTATTGACATCAAGTTGACTGTGAATCAGAGTGACATTAAAGATGTCATGTATTAACATCAAGATGACTGTGAATGAGAGTGACACCAAAGATGTCATGTATGAACATCAAGATGACTGTGAATGAGAGTGACACCAAAGATGTCATGTATTGACATCAAGTTGACTGTGAATCAGAGTGACATTAAAGATGTCATGTATTGACATCAAGATGACTGTGAATCAGACTGACACCAAAGATGTCATGTATGAACATCAAGATGACTGTGAATCTGAGTGACACCAAAGATGTCATGTATTAACATCAAGATGACTGTGAATGAGAGTGACACCAAAGATGTCATGTATTAACATCAAGATGACTGTGAATCAGAGTGACACTAAAGATGTCATGTATGAACATCAAGATGACTGTGAATCAGAGTGACACCAAAGATGTCATGTATGAACATCAAGATGACTGAGAATCAAAGTGACACAAAAGATGTCATGTATTAACATCAAGATGACTGACAATCAGAGTGACACCAAAGATGTCATGTACTAACATCAAGATGACTGTGAATGAGAGTGACACCAAAGATGTCATATATTGACATTAAGATGACTGTGAATCAGAGTGACACCAAAGATGTCATGTATGAACATCAAGAGGAATGTGAATCAAAGTGACACCAAAGATGTCATGTATTATAATCAAGATGAATGTGAGAGTGACACCAAATATGTCATGTATGAAGATCAAGATGACTGTGAATCAAAGTGACACCAAAGATGTCATGTATTATAATCAAGACGAATGTGAATCAGAGTGACACCAAATATGTCATGTATGAAGATCAAGATGACTGTGAATCAAAGTGACACCAAAGATGTCATGTATTGACACCAAGATGACTGTGATCATCATCGCAAGCCAGCTGACTAGCGCCAAGTTGAGAATGTTGCTCAAGGTGAAATTCTCGTGTTTTCCTTGCATTAAGGTATAGTTATCACAGGACATGTCTAACTGATCTACTAAAATTAATCTAGGTGCACTGTTAGGCAACAAATCTTTTTTATAAATCAGTCTTACAGTTTAAGACCTTTTTTCAGTATTTTTGTTTGTACCATTTATCTGTGTAAAAATTGTGTTAATTATGTATTTTTCTTGAAAAATACATTTAAAAAGTGTACCGTGTGTGATTCTGGTATGTATGAAAGGGATATGGTTTTATATTTTGTTGAAAGTTCTTTAGCTTACAAAATGGAACAATTATTTTAAAGAGCTAGATTTCTACAGATGATTTTGAATACATTAAGTAGGACAAATAAATAAAAGGCAAACATGTACCTTGATAATAGAGGATACTATAATGGTAAGCTTTATCGCAAAGACTCCAAAGTTGGAACTTTCTAAATAATAAAACTTAACCCCTGATACGTGGCACACAGACGGAAAACCATCATAGAAATCATACAATGTTAGCATCTGGCCCATATTTCTTTGCAATCAATATGTACTCTCGACTAAACAGAATGAAACAGGTACATATTTTACTTTAAAGATCTACCAGTGTACTCACACAACTTTACGAAAGATTTTGATCTTCGGGATGTGATTTTTGAAAAAAATTATGTCAAATACCTCATCGATGATGAAAAAATGACTACAAAACATCCATTTTTTATCACACAAGCCAGGAAGCTCTTAGCCGATTTTGCGCTCGGCGATTTCCGTAAGTCTAAGCGAAAGTAACGTGCTGTAGGGAACGGCAACTTTCTACTTTCCTAGTTAGTGGCATTCAATAGCTGGTACCATGCATTATCCGACCAGTGGCAGGCGAGTTATTCTGCAGTGAGCCTCTGAGAGACGACGATTTCGACACCGTCAATAAATATAAAAGAGCCATTTCGTATTACGACCATCAGAGGACTCCAGCCATATGCATTTCCAAGCAGCGTGTGTTCTCGCCAGATAACCGAGTTTGTGAACAGCAGATTAAGAATAATCAAGGGTTATGGTAGGGGTAAAAACATGTAGACCATAAGAAACTTGTACAGAAGTGAGAGCTAGGGAGAGTAGAATATTTACAACTAACTTTATCTTGCTATATTATTAGTTGTCAGTCACTACTTCTTGACAAAAATATATCTATCAAAAGAACGCTTAATAGAAGAGTTGGTGAGAGGGTGTTTGTAATACATGTATACTAATGTAATCACACAACTTTGTTATGTGTGATAAACTTAGACGTGATTTTCAAATGTGTACTAGTGTAATCACACCACATTGGTCTATGTGATAAACTTACTCGTATAGATGTGATTTGTAAAGGTATACTAGTGTACTCACACAACTTTGGTCTATGCGATAAACTTAGATGCGATTTTTAAAGGTGAACAAGTGTACTCATACAACTTTGGTCTATGTGATAAACTTACTCTTCTAGATGTGATTTGTAAAGGTCTACTAGTGTACTCACACAACTTTGGTATATGTGATAAACTTAGATGTGATTTTTAAAGGTGTGCTAGTGTAATCACACAACTTTGATCTATGTGATAAACTTAGATATGTTTTTTAAAGGTCTACTAGTGTACTCACACAACTTTGGTCTATGTGATAAACTTACTCTTCTAGATGTGATTTTTAAAGTGTGCTAGTGTACTCACACAACCTTGTTGAGGGATATGACTGAAAAATTTTAAAGCTACGTTAACAGTCATAATCACATCACATCAGACGAGCATGCGTACTCCGACCACATGCTTGGCTTACTTTATGTCCAAAACAGTCTATCAGGCAAGGATTAATCATGCGGCAGGCCCATGGATGGAGTGTGTGCGACACAACAATTAGTACGTACTGATGCATATCAGCGACATAGCCCGTTTGCGAGCTGATTATGCTGCTAGGTGCGACCGCTCAACTCATCACTACGCTTTTCTGAAGACTCAAAAACGAGCACTCCCCGATTAATACAACCTCAACTATCTTCAATACCTTTCCGTTTTGAGACATTATGCAATAAATATGCACTTCAATTCACTTCCAAAAATGATCTTATTAAAACATGGATTTTGAAAAAAAAAGTATACAATTATTGTCATCACTGACAGACAGAATCTGAATTGCTCTTTCTTGCAAACATTAACACAAGAAATGAAATATCCCTTCTTTACCTATAACAAACAAATTTGCTAGTTAATTTATGATTAAACATGTTTATCTAACTAAAATGTATTACAGATGCAGCTATTGGATTTGTTATGACAATGTTAGACGTTGACCATTTATTTACCATTTATTTTCTGCTATGATTTTGTAATTAAAATTATGTTTTCTAATCGTAGGTTATAAAGTACTTGTCTTTAGAAAAGGTAATTTAAGTCCTTGTAGGATTTTTCAAAATTATTATACTGGAGATGCACTAATTCATTGACAAACATAAAATGCTATAACATATAATTATGATTACATGAAACAAGATGCTGTTTGTAAAATAAAACCTATTTTTAATATAGGGATCTAGAAAATATTCTGCATAATATTTAAAAAATATATTGCATCATATCTAGTCATGTAAATCTCGTTTCTTTCACCAAAAATATCTCTTCATCTTATACGCATAAGCTTCAGCAGGTAACAATTTTGACACACACCCAAGGCAATGGTAGCATTGATGTAGAGTAGATGACTTCTGGTTGAAAATATTTCAAGCGATACTTAATTAACATATTGAATGTTCGTTTTTTGTTCTTCACAATTCTTACATACGACCTTTGACTTCATACTGTCCAGACTATTATACAGAGTAAATGCACGTGGATTTGCTATGGAAACATTAAAAACAGGCTGGAAGGAAACATTCCAATTTGAACATTCAGCAAAAATGATAGATAGAATTTCCACTTGAAAAACGTACTCTCTCACCATAATACAACCTGAAGTACTTTAACAGATATACCGTTTTTATAACTGTGCTAGCTGACACAACCTGAGCAGCAGAGAGGCTGAACAGACAACTTTGCCTAAGACCTTATTTTTGAAATCTAAACGTTTTTGCCTTAACATTGAAAACTTCTCTAATTGACCAGATTTTTCCTCGATTTATTTACGATGTGGTCACTACGCGTATGTCATCCAGCCTCTCTGTTGCAATGCATTAACCTAATATTTTATCTAAACCTACACGATACTTTGATCTAGGATCATGTAAATTTATCGTTATAAATCCGAAAGGAACAGCATGTGCTTTAGAAGATAAATTTTTAAATTTAATCATGTCCTTGTCCCCTGAACATCAAGTATAATAAATATTTTGCAAAGTATATCAGACTCGATAACTAAGATCGACCAAAACCTGGAGATTATCCAGTAAATAAGATTGATCAAGCATGTCATACTCATGATGCATCGTATAAAACTCCTGATTTATAACAACGGAATATCGCAGATATAAAGTTGAGTCACACGTTAAATTATATACCTAATAAATCTTCCAGACAATATCTCGCTAGTTTCCTTATAAAATCTGCTATGAAAGGTAGAATAATGATAGGGGCTGATAATTAATCAACTAATTTTTATAATGGAATCTGTTTACTATTCCCCGAGAGGGTATTGGCGAGGTAAGGCAGCGATTAGCAAACTTGTCGCTTCAGCAAAAGTTTCACGTGATGTTGCTGCAGCGTGGTTAGCACGACATGCAATATGGCAAATCATTCTAAATCCACCTAAAAATTCAATACGCACATTTTGATGTTACTGTTCCTAATGAAGTTCATCAAGCGGATATCTTTTTGTTTCACACGATACCATTAAAACAGGTAGACGTCAACACACATACAAATACACTTTAACCGTCGTTGAAGTTGGGAGCAGATATAAAAAAGCAGAACTGTTATCAACAAAGATAGCATCTGAAGTTGTAGCTGCGCTCGAAATAATTTATCAGCGAGTAACCATTAAAATGGCTAAAACTACTACAGGTAAAGAATGGCAAAGAATTTCTTGGTGCAGTATCATCGTTGATGAACAAACACAACGTTAAAATCAGACGAGTACATACTGAGATTCATCGTGATCAAGCAATCGTTGAACGATTTAATTGAACAATTGCAGAACGGTTATTCGGGTATCAATATGCAAAGGAAATATCCACAGATACAAGATCTCGTGAATAGGTTGCGAGGTTACCGAGTATGATAGCTGCGCTGAATAAGGAAGATTCTCGTGTAACTTCTATAAAACCATCTGATGCGATCACAAAAAAAAATATATACCGATTAAACGTAAATCTTTTTCTCAACCAATACTAGGCAATGGTACGGTTAAATATTTATACGAACCTGGCGAACTCGAAGGAGGCAGAAAAAGGGCAACTGATCCTATTTGGAGTGTGACCACACACAAAATATCCAGCGTGGTAAGGTTCACAGGTAGACCTGCAATCTACAGATTAGATTCAACTGCTCCTCAGTGTGGATTTGTACCCGAACAGTTACAAATAATTCCTGAGGATACGCAATTACCACCGAGTACACTTTTATAAACTTGCAGATCATCGACGTCGATTACACTCCAAAAAGGTCAGCATCACATTTTCGCGCATTTGACCAAGACTACTAGTAATTCTATCACCGGTAAAATTGTCTTGGGTTATTGATCCAATACTGCCACAACATTATTGCGTTGCAATTTGCGCAATTATTATTTTGTCGTTGTTTTAACATCATAATAATATCCACATCTATATCAAACTCGCGATTATTTTTTTGTCACACTGCTTATAGCTGACTACTGTTTTATTGATATCGACATTATTAGCGATTTCTTCGGTTATTACGCAATCCATGGAAACCGTTTTAGTTGTGATAGTCTTTTGACTCGAGATACTGCGAGAGAAACTAAATTTGATCACACAATAAGATCATCGACTATCCTAGCATTAGTATCAGTGATAGTTAATCCCTGTGACGAATGAATCGTTATAGCGTACCATAACGTCCATGGCGATTTATCGATGTTTATCGCGCTTTCAACAGCATCAACAGCGACAAGGAAAATATCATTTAACACAAGATTTTGTATTCGGACACTTTCAGTGTCTACACTAGGAATTTTAACATCAACATTTTGTTGTCTAGTATCTGCGGGGCGATAACACAATGGTACAGATAACTTTGGGAATTTTTCCTTGTGTAACGCATATAAGTTGTTTTGTTCGTGACGAACTATTTTTCTACTGGCAACTATCAAATCAGCAGGTTTCCATAGGGTCCAAAAATCATTCATGGATGTTTCTGGAATTATCTCACGCATTACCTCACACTGTATTTTATCTGGTTGTAGTCGTATTGACCTTTTGAATTCTTTGAGCGACTCATCAAGAGCTCTATGATCATCAGATTTTTCTTCATAATATTCTACGTTTTTTTAGCCACTCATGTGGAGACTGCCCAACAGAGGGTGGTGGTTAACCATGATCACCACACATAATCACAACAGTATTCTTTAACAACAGCCAATCAAGAAATATTTGTAATAACTCCAGAGGCACCGTGCATATCTCGTCCCATATGATAATTTTAGGTATATATTTTTCACTCATTCGTGATGGGGTCCATGTATCTCCGCACCATCTAAATAAACTATGATATGTGCACGACTTTATACCTCGTTGCTTTATTTCCCTGGCGAGTTTGTGCGTTGGTGTCAAAACAATCATATATAAACTCATGAATAAGTTAATCGCGCGTGTTGGTTTACCTGAACCTCCACACCCATTAAGATAAACGGTCTTATGTCTAGATACAGGATCATACACAGATGGCGCAGATGATTCTGATGCTTGATAATTTCTGTGGTACATCTCCACAATTTCAACATCGGCAGATTCACAATAACTAAGTATACTTTCTTGTTTTGTCCTCCATGTTCCTCATTCACCATTACCGAGATTTTATGAATCTTTATATCCTTTGTGTTCATAAAATGAATCCGTAGCAACTTTAACAGCATAACGAGGAAATTTGTTCATCATCGATAATAAATGTATCGAAACATAAGCTAGCTTCGAAGATCTTAAATGAGAAAACTGCGGTGACTCGCCATCAGTATAGCTCACAATGATACATAGTTTTGTTTTGTCTGATAAACAAACATTACATCGACTCATAAATGTGGTTTTCTCCAGCGTATCAGCGATTATAAAATCGAGTTCAGCATCGTCCATGATCAATCTTGTACAAGTTCGTTTATGATCTTGTGATCCCCATTGCGTAGACTTACCGATTATCTTTCCACCGAGATCTTTCGCAAGTTTCTCATCGTGTTTAGCAGGTTCTGGCAACCAAACTTGTTTCTACACGCGATATGATATAATAGCTTCAGTTACTTTCAACGATATTAAAATTCCAACATCGAACATATATCTTAGCAAAACTATTGGAGCCCAACATTTTTCTGAAAAGTGTTTTCCAAACAACGCATAAACAATCGGATGGAGATCTGAGTGTAACTCAAACAATTCTATGTGGGTGAGTCCTGTTAAGTCAAACTCTGGTAATGGTCCATTTATCGCAACTCTGGTCATGTGATGTGTTTGATGTCCAAATCTATTAAAGTGTTTAGAACACTCTCCATATCCAAGAAAACTACCAGAATAACACGCTACCATATCATCTGAGATAACGTCATTGTAATTATGTTTATTATTCCACAATCCACTGTGTCCGTATTCGATACAACTTCTCACGACATCTTCAAGAAATTCTAATCGTGTCGGTTTCCACGAGTTTTTCTCTTGAGCGAAATGAGCAGCAACTGTTTGTACTGTAAAACAATTACGTAGTAATTATCTAACTTTGACATCGTCAGAAGTATATGTTAGCGCAAGGTTTTTCCATTTCTTTATAAAGAGATTCTGTACGATAAATATCACCGTTAGACCGTACAAACTGATCATAATGATCACATTCAGAACCCTGAAACAACCACAGGGTCACGTTTGCTAATATCACCTAAGGCATCGAATACATCATCGTGGTAATATTTAACCGTTCTTTCTCGTGGAAATAAAGTTGCAGCATTAGTCCATGCACGCGCGTTATGAGCAATAATATTTATGGAAGCTCCTCTGGATTTATATTTTGTTGTGTACAAAATCTCTCCTGTCAACGTCTTCACTGTTATTGGAAATCTTAATAACATTTCTAGCTCAGCAACGTCGCTGATAGACGCTCCAGTATGTTTAACTTTTTCAGCCCACATATTTAGTTTTTTACTCCTTAAATCTGTTAAACCGTTTCCCGGCATTGCGTTTTTGAAGTGTTCTATAACTCGCTGAGCCACAGTTTATTCTTGACGCAGTCAAGGATGAGAGTTTCATTTTCTTGAGATCCGTTACGTCAGGTTTATCATGTAATGGATAGAGCGCGTACACAACAGCAGTTGCTGGATAAGATCGCTCATAATACAGCTTGTCTATTACAGTCAGTATTCCTGGTTTGGAATTTACACAGAGGGCAATATTATTTCCTGACTTCTGGACGGATTCGCGTTTGTCTCGGATGATCCAAATATCCTCTATATTTACAATAAATTTTACTAATATAATAAATTTCCGAACATCGAGATAGTCAATGATTTCTCTTGCTAATTTGTCATTCTTAACATATATATTATTTCCAATCCTGAATGTGGACCACACATGAACCGAACCATCGTGGCGGAACTCCTTGGCTTCACTAATGCGTTTAGTTATATCCGCATTTGTTAAAGCTAGATATTTCATCGAGAAACTAAGTTTGTGTAGCCTGTCAAGATCAAATCTAGATGCCTCAGATTCAATTGTGGATAATTCCTGCATATTATAATTAAGGCATATATGTATCTAAATTGAAGTATTAATCATTTATATATGATTCAACCAAATCACAATTGCCGCTGGCTTAAGATTTGTTATACATCTCCGTGTAACAAAACTTACTTTAACGAGTTCTGTAGTTATCACATGCAATGCGTTAGAAATGGGTGTCTCGGACCTAAACCGTGTATACGGTGTGGTGTTGGTGTGCGAGGAAAGACTCACCTTTGTGCGCAACGTGGTGGTAAAAGAAACAGGGTGTTGAAAAGGTATTACGATGAAAAATATAACCCTGCATCTATTATAAAGCGCAAAGAAGATTATCTAGCTAGATTTTCAAAACAATGATTTAAACAAATAATATATACTATATAAATGGAGCAAAATGAGTTAGTGCCTCATCCAATCATAACCAATTATGAAGCGAATCGTGATGGTATTATTAGAAATTGTAGATTGAAAACAAACAGTAGGTAGTGATACCAATGCTGGTTATCGTGCGTTTAACACAAAATGAAATAAAAATTATTTATCACACAGATTTGTAATCGAGTGTTAAGACCGATCAAAGACGGGTATATGCTTGACCACATCAACAACAATAAACTTGGCAACTCACTTCAAAAATTACGTATTATCACGCAAAGTGAAAACTGTAAATTTGAAAAAACTGGCGGCGCACGATTTGCAAAAGCTATTAAGTCCGTGAATAAAGAAATTATGCTCAAGTCAATTTATTCCGCTAGTAAATACTTTAAAATTGTACCACCCTCAACTAAATCAGTTGCTGATGGAATTACAAAGTTTGCTTTTTCTTTTAAATTTGAGCAAAATATTATGTTCCAGTACCTAGATGATAAAGCGCGACAACCACGACAAGCATAAAACTTTTCAGTATTGTAGTTGTTATTAGGAACATTAGTTCATTCAGAAAATATTATAAGATGGTTCTCCACAAAGATATATAAACTGCATTCGATATCATGAAACAATTCTCTACTTAATCAGATTTAATTATTTTTTTTAAAAAAAATTTTGATTTTGTTCGATTTTTGTTATCAAATTTGTTTTTTTATATGCTATTTTCAGACATTTTAGTCGATTATATCATTGGTTTTTGTTGAGTTTACTCGTTTTCGTTGGGTGAAAACCACCGGAAGGTTAACGGGAATTAACATTAAGTTTTAACTTTGTTGACCAAGTACTATTTTTTTTATCATAATTTGCTCATAAAAATCTATACAATACAAGCAAAAGAAATGAAAAAGCCAGTATTTGACAAACAAATTCAAAATCGAATGTTAATTCCCGTTAAAACCCCTGGGGTTTTGACCGAACGAAATCGAGCAAACTTAACAAAAATTTTCATTCACACTTCAAGTAAAATCAGATATATCATAATTCTTCGATGGAGAATTATTATATACACATATGATTGATAACATAGTAAGGTTTTACAAACCTACCAGTGGTCGTTTCAATGCTAATTTGGCAACTCATTCCCTACTGGCAACTCATTTGGCAACTCATTCCCTAATACTTTACCCATTGTTTATTTGGCAACTCATTCCCTAATACTTTACCCATTGTTTATATAAAATCCGCGTACTGCATTCTTTGTTGTATACATAAAATCCGCGTGCAGGATTCACATAGTGCATAGTCAATAGTGATTGGCTATCTAAGGTCGCTGTTATAATTATATCCGTTATATCGATTTTATCGTAGTACGAACAGATAATTATTCGCTGTATGCATTTCACAATGAAAACGTGGCTTCTATTTAAGAGAAGTTGGCTATATAATAAATACATGTATTGTGTGCGACTCTATTCTGATAAATATATATAGTACTTTTCAAATAGCTGTTCAGGGGGGGGGGACTGTGTGTATTGATACTACATAGCGGCAGCAGTCTGTACTACGTAAACCTTGTGGCCAATTGCTCATGTGTAAAGCTATTTTAAGAACACATAACATCCGCTTGACTAAATCAAACGGCTTTTATACGCACCGATTCAGTATTATTTTGTGTTATGCAGAATTATATATATTTTCTGGAAACTGTAAAAATAAAATACCAGAAATTGTGGTTGTTGTTACTTTTAAGACTACTGTGGTTTATGTAAGTATTAACTAAATTTTCTTAAACATATAAGTGTGTCGGTAGCTCGATTGGTAACATGAAAAGGCTGTGATAATTGCGAATGGCGTTCTAATCCTATGAAAAGCAAAAAAAAAAAAATTGTCTCTGGGAAGGGCGTTATTATGCCCACAAAAATTTCTTATTTAGTGGGGAGACCCGGCGAGGTTCCTCGAAAATCAACAAACAAATCATCCTCCTCACTATGTAGATCACATAGTGAACGCTATTTTGCGCTCCCTAGGTGTCGCCATTGTAGGGAGTATGACGCGTTTGTTGGACGTAGACAAGGTTCTCCCGCTTAGGCGTTGTCTTGTGTATATGATATCTCACATACAGATCTATATTTATCTCTTCATTTATTGTGTCCAAGATGTGATTATTTTGGTCTGTAAGTTTGAAGTGTATTCTTGATAATAACGGATTATGAACACGCAAGTATACGGGGTCTATAGGTTCTGATACAATAAGATAGCCGGAGGGGGGGGGTCGCGCGATGAAAATGTGTATAATATGTACCCTTGCTGGGCCTGGCTAGACTTTGAAAGATCTATTTGAAAATTTCCATCCCCAACGTCGCAAACGAGATTGACAGCGATTGTTGTTGTTATGTTTACAATGCCTGGCGATATATGTCTGCATGCACCAAATGGGTTGTTGTTATGTTTTAGTATAGACGGTGGTGGGGCTAATTTTCTCCTTGAATCACATATACTTTCAAAGTGTTCATCAATTAGATCTTTAACTGATTTCTTTAACTCAGACGAGTCAAATCCAGGAATGATAAATGTTGTTAAATTTTCTTGCGTAATTCCAAAATATTTAAGAAAAACTGTTGTGAAAAAGCGATTATCGTGTGGAATACGCTGAACTGGATCGTCTTCATTGACTATATAACCTGTATCATAGAAAACTTGAGTTAGTGGTGGTATTACTAATCTTTTCTCTCTGTTAACAAAAGCATTAATCATAAACTTTAGGTCTGAAGCAACTTGATTCAAATGCTGTACTGACTCAATTATTTGATTTTTTAAATCATCATTGTAAAAAACATTAATACTTAAAAGTAAATTTTGTAAATTTTTAAACACGATTTCATGTTCAGATTTAATTGTATTAGCATACGAATTTATTAGATCAATATCTAGTGTTATTACTCAAGCTTCTATATCTTTCTTGCCATCAATTGTTTTTGTAAAATGACTTTATATTCGATATATATATATATATATATATATATATATATATATATATATATATATATATATATATATATATATATATACATATATATATATATATATATATATATATATATATATATATATATAGATATATATATATATATATATATATATATATATATATATATATATATATATATATATATATATATATATATATAATGCACAACTCTATCAGTACCAGAATATAATTTCCATGGATAAGCTTCTTTTACTTTTCGATAGCCTGGAAGTTGTATAAATTTCTTAACATCTGTGAAGAAATTCGGATCCCTGTGGTTCTGGTGGACCTTGATAAACCGGTGGGACTTCAGGCCATCCTAACACTGATCTAATCGATCTCTGATAAATATCTACGAGGTAATCAGGGGAATTTACTTCAATTACCGCTGATAGTTTTGGTTCGTATACAGTAATTGCTATCTTTGACTCTTTTCCGGTTATAGATTTTATTCTGCGTTGGAACTCCTCATTAATCTCCTCTATTTGATAACTACCCGCTGAAATTCCAACAACTTGCCAATCAGGTGTTCCATCCGGCTTATTCGTATTAGCAAATACCAGTGAATTATTTGCTAGCAATCCACAGAATGGTTTTGAACTGATATTTGGCCAGCTATTATAAGCGTGCAGTCGAGCCAATGCAATTTCTTTTGCTGAAATTGCAGTTGGAAAGTTAACGCTCAATTTAGGACTGGTCGAACTTACTGATATCATAGTAGTTTTTAAAGGTGTTATATTTGTGACGATCTGTTGCAATAATTCCCTTGACGATATCAAAGACTCAGCCATTATTGTTATCTTTATTATTTAATTCTCAATCCTTTCGTTATTGTCACTAGATGATGCGTTATTTTCCATCAATAATGTTTCATCGTAGGTGTTCATTATCGTAACGAACTCTTTATCAGATATTTTACCATGACTGAGGTACAAAGAAAGATGTGAGCATAACTTAGTATAGGCGGTTGTTGCTGTGTGTAATTTCCTTATGTACTCGCGTAATTTATCGCTCGCGCATGCATATATTTTTTAGCGATAATTCTGAGAATACCTGCACATGTTGTTGTTGTAGAAACAACAATCGTTAAAACCGCAGGATCAGTCATAGTTAACGTATAGTTAACGTTGATAATAATGATCCGCTTCCAGCAAAAACGGCAGAATCCGAGTAAACTACTACATCGATAACAACTATGCGTCTGCGATATTTTTTTACTTTCAACGTATATTCGTCGATCATATTTTGTAGTTCAGTCTGACACTTGCACGCCTGATTATATATGTGACGTTGAACGTCAATGACTGACTCTGTCATTGGATTCATTATACTTATGACGTTGTCTTTTAAGCAAATAAAATGGGAGCTTTAGTTACAAATTCCAGACACCACCAGTAATTAGCGGAGGACAAACTTCTATCCAACGATTCCAACGTGAACGTTTCTTCAGAATCTTTATCCAACATTACATATACGGTTCTAGACAATTTATTAGCTAATGAAGATGTGGTAAGTATGTTAAATTCTACAACACTAAATACAGACAACCTATATATACCATCAACCTCTGCGGTGTGTTTGATGGTTTTATTTAGTTGTGTCTATGTAGCAGCGCCTGATCCGACGACGTACACGATGTTAATGATCTGTTTGTGAGGCATTTTAATAAGGCTTGTTTTTTAACAATATCCAGAATTCCACTAATAATACCGTTGAGTTTTGTGTTAAAATATCAGTAAGTTTTATATCAACATTTGGTGGACTTCCAAAAATTTCGTTATTAGTTTTGTTTATATTTCTACGAAAATTTAGAAACGTTGTATGCGATTAGAAAACTCAGTTCTAAATGCAACAACTCCATTATTGATTGTTGTTAACGATGTCGTTATTGAAATCTCTTTATCGTCAACATATTTATTTGTAGCATCATCACTATCTGTAGTTGGATATACAAGATCTGTAATTTTACTTTTGTTCATAATAACGTCTCCACTAAATACACCGCCTGTCGTCTTGACATAATCGTTAACTGACTTACCGGAATACTGTACTTTACCCTGGTCAGTAAAAGTAACGATATTATCAGCAACTGCAGTAGGAATTCGTATAAGTACGTCTGGTAGGTGTATATTGCTTGTCTTTAATCATCCTTGTTTGTCCTGAAAAACAACCACTTCATTTTGATCCACACTCGTTTTTTTTAATAAATTATCAATCTCATTTCTGAGTTGATCGAAGGTTGCATATTTAGATACATCAACTTGATGCTGAGCTTTACCACGAGCAGATCTTCCATAAATATCTACCATTATAGTTTAGTGATGTCTGTTCAAATGTGACTGTGGTATATTCATGCACGACTTTATGAGGTGGCTTTCCTTGCGGTGCCATGGACACAGCATCAAGCACATTAAGTACATATTGGTGGATCAATTAATGTTTGTATTGGTAGCGTCGATTAATACCAGATTAGAGCAGTATTATTACTGACATAATGAAGAAATTCTTTTGGAGGCGCTAATCCATATGAATCAAAATAGGTAATTCCACGTGGATGAATTGCACACGCTACAAATCGCGTGCCAGGTCCAGAGTTGTCCTCGAGATTAATAATACCAGTTTCATTATTGTTAGGTTTTCTTGGTAATTGATCGCGCATTAAAACAAATCTGAATTTTTTTATATTTATTTTTTTAGCAGCATCGAGTAAATCAAAATTTGATAGTAAAACTATCATCGAACTGTTCCTAATCTTAGACCTTTTCCGTACCATGAAGGCGGGGTCGCCAGAAGTGTTAGACCTTTTCCTTTTATGTTTGATTCCTTGTCCGGTTGTTTTCTTTAATGTCATTCCAGCAGCAGTTCCAACAGTGCCTAACGCAGCTGCTTTCGTAACAGCAGGGGCTGCAGCGGATATTAATGCTGGTATAGCTGCCAGAAGGGGAAATATACCACCCGTTTTAAAAGTATCTTTAATAGCGCCTGCAGAAAGACTAAGTTTGACGCCTTTATTTGATTTTTTTGCTTCATTAAAGTTTTTGAATTGTCGATCGGAAACAATAATTTATTTGAACCGCTCATCTGTTCTTTTTTTTCAACGATATTTTTATTCCACAGTTATTGTTTGATGCTGATTGCAGTCTTTTGATCTGACCAGGAATCAGACTCACACTAACGTGATGATATGATATTATTAATATTATGAGCGATCTAATTACATGTTCTCTACTGGAGCATCAATGAATCTCATTCGTCTACCAACACCTTCGAGTAATATTGATTTATTGCTAAGTATAACAGCAATTGCTCTATAATTTACAATGACTCCAGCATCTCTATTGACACGAGTTTGAAAATGTATATCAACTACTGATTGTCTGGTCAAATCTAAATGTTCCAGCGAAAAGTAATAAATCGGATACAGAGTTGTAAAACCTAGTTGTAATATTTGTAAACAATTATCAATGTTTTTATCTCGTCCCATGAACGACATAAGACGATGATATGCAAGTGCTACATGATTTTGATCGAAATTTAACAAAATATCCTCGGATGGTTCTTGATGTCCATTTATTCTTAATGAGACCTCAGAAACACCGAGATTATCAAATACCATAATATTTTCATTTTGATCGTTTACTTGTGCAGCATCTTGTAAAGCAATAAATATATGTTTTGGTGCAGAAATACCCTGCTGTGAAGCTATTTGCCATGTGAATAAATGTTGATATTACTCTGGATAACATCCGTAGTCATTATTAACCATGATAAAGTTGATTTTCCACCTTGACTCATGAAAGAGAACAACTGGTCTTCTTCGGATATTGATGGATTCATCATTGCCATCCACAAGGAAAGTTTTGTAAGAATTATTCTACCAGGATCACTAATAGGTTTCCATATTGCATCATCATCAGTGCTTTAAACCACGAGTACAACTGTATGTTTAACTTCAAAAATAACCTTTCGTACATGTCTGCAAAATCCAAAGATATGTGACAGTGGAATTGCACATGATAATGTTCTCCTGTTTCCTTTTAGCATCCCTAGACGCGATCTAAATCCTAAGTTGAAATCTGGATTTACATTAATAATCATTCTTTCTACATCTGCTGCAGCGTTTCCAGCAAAGTTCTGTGGTTGTCCTATTTCATATTGTTGGTATTCTGGAGAATTAGAGGTGTCTTTTACAAACATCATTGATGGACCAGCTGATCTTGAGTAATCTTCACTGTATCTTGCAAGACCAAGTATTGTTGTAGCAACGTCAACGTCTTTTTCAATTGATTGAAAATGTTTTTCGTCCATCATGTACTTAGCGCTATCAAAGAATGCCATAATACCATTATTAACAAAACCAACATTAACATCGTCTGAATATGGTGCTGATGCTGCAGGATTAACATTATTTAAAATTTCACCTTCGACTTCATTAAATGCTTCAGCGGGTACGAAATATCTACTTGTATCCTGAACCTGTAGTTCAATTCGTCCACGCTGATCTGGTTTTCGTGCGTCATAAGAATAATACTGATAATCGCGCACAGACTCATCTTTGAGAACCGGTGCGTCCATGTCAAATGCGGGGTCACTTATACGCTTGAACATCTTTATTATTATCATCTTCGTCTAACACAAAGACCACTTCGGGAAGTGAGACCACTTCCTGCTATCAGACTAGTGGTTATCATTTTTTCTTTTTTCGACACTGGGACATAAAATAATTCCGCTAGTTTTTGATTAGCGGCTTGATTTATTATTTTACTTACACTTGCGGGCATAACTTCAGTGCTGGGCAATTTCACTGGTTGAGGTCAGACGGGTTGTGGTTTGCGTACTTATAGCGTTAGTCTATCTTTGATCGCTTAGAATGCTTTGCTAGCAAGGTTACCAACAGCGTTTATACCTTAATCACGAACAACATCAATAGCTTTCATTCCTAGCTGCTTTGCAATCGGTATTGCTTTTGGGGCTATTCTTCTAAACAGATCCTGAAACACATCGCCTAGTCCATATCCGTAGGTTGCTTTGTATACCGGTAATCGAGAGTTTATTACCCTGACCATGGTAGGTCCACGTTGAGTACCATGCACGATCATTGTTATTATTAATTGACTTTATCACCAATTATATCTAATCACTGTGACCTAGTCACTATGGTAGTCAGCGACATTTCATTAATGAGGGATCGATACAAATCAATGTCCATAATACCTCCACTAAATAATCGTTTACAAATATCAGCTGCTTCATTAATGATTTCTGATGAATTATTACCAGCTCGTTTTCCTTCAATGAGGATTTCTAGTCGATCTACATCAGCAAGGACATTATTGGGACAAGTAATAAGATCATTTCCTAGACCACTTCCAGTAGCGCCGGGAGCTTCTTGAAATTCCTCTTCTTCTTCACTTGGTTTCGGTGGTTATGTTTTACTTGGTGTAGATAGAATTGGTATTCGTGATTTTGGTAATCCTGGATAATCACTTTGGTATTTCTCAAATGGTTTTGGTGTTTTTTGTTTGAAGTTTGTTTTTGCTTTGTTTTTTTCTTCTCTTTTTCTGATTTGATAAAATCATTAATTTTCCCAATATAATCCCGATATAATGGATCATCAGCTCTAGCTTGTTCAACATTCATGCGCATGCGATATAATGACTTTTGCCATTGATCACGGCTTTTAATATCTTTAGCGTATTCAGTTTTCATTAATTTACCTCTTTGACTAAAACTATCCAAAGCAAATTCAGCTAATTGATCTATATCTTTAATGTTATTACTTACCTTAACAGTTTCTTCATTAATTTTATTTATCAATTTAACTGCTGGTTCAGGGGCTAGTGCTTCAGCACCTTCTTCTACCTGGTCTACATCTTCAGGTATTTTCGGGACTGGCATTGCAGGAGCTATTTTTTCTGGAAGTTTTTCAGGATCTTTTTTGTTTTCTTAGTTCTTTTTTCGTATTTTGTCAATTGCTTCAGCTTTTTTCTCTAACACAGGTTGAATACCTTTAGTGGTCTCAGTGATAGGTTTAAGTAATTGTTTTATATCCTCATCATATTCAAATCGAGATTCCTGACGCGATTGTAGTTGTTGCTTAACAGAATCACGAATAGGTAGATATTTTTTAATTGCATCTAGTCGCTCTCGAGCTAATTTAGTTGAGTGTGGTTCTCCAATACTCATTATTGATAATATTTATAATGGCTGTTTAATTCATAGCAGCAGAGAGGCTGAATGACATACTTGTAGTGACCACATCGTGAATAAATCGAGGAACAATCTGGTCTTGTACAGAAGTTTTCATTATTATGACAAAAACTTTTTTCTCAGCCTTCGTCGGAACCTTTAGATTTCAAAAATAAGGTCTCAGGCAAAGTTGTCTGTTCAGCCCCTCCGCTGCAACCTGTTTGGGAAACGCGTGATCTAACAAGAAAAAATATGTAGCTTTCAAAGCGGTTAGCGAGAGCAGTTAAGCAAACAAGAAATTAAGTGTATTAATAAATAATATTAATTTCTATGTAATTTTTAAAAGTTCTTTTTTCAGTTTTTATTTTTTCATTTTTAAAAATACATTTTTCATCTATTTCTTTTAATTTAAGTCCACTCTGCATTCGAATATTTTCACTATCATACTTTTAAAGAAGCCTATGATGCTTCATAGCTTTATAAAACGAGAATTAAACTGGTATTCAGGTGTGTGTACATCAAACATACTATCCAGTAGATAGGGACTTAATTTTGCAATAAGTACCAGAATGATATTGTCTCGGTATGGAAATTAAAATCTACATCAATCTACAAATTACGTGAGGAGGGAAATGTCACAGCTAATTGATTACAAAGAAAATATGGATGTGTGCGTTCGTGTGCGCGCGCGAGCGTGTGTGCCAGTACATAAAATCAATAACGTCAACAACATGCAATAACGGCAACTAGGCAATAATAATTATATCCTAATGTACTTGGGTGTGAATAATATTAACGGCAACTCGGCAATAATAATTCTATCCTAATGTACTTGGGTGTGAATAATATTAACGGCAACTCGGCAATAATAATTCTATCCTAATGTAGTTGGGTGTAAATAATATTCACGGCAACTAGGCAATAATAATTATATCCTAATGAACTTGGGTGTGAATAATATTAACGGCAACTAGGCAATAATAATTAATATATAACTAATTAAGTACAACTCTTTGATTTACATACTTGATAACCTGGTAGGCGATATGTGTGTAGCTTTTACACTGTTTAAATTTATTCCCAACCTTTTTATAAATGAGAAACTACTTCTTTTGCAAGTTATCACTTACAACGTCCCTCTAGTAAAGACAAAAATGTTTTGCCAGCATGTGGTATTTAGCTAGCTATTCCAGAAGATTAGTATACAAAGAACAAGACGTGGATGGTAATGATTATTATCAATGATTTTCACTCCATTACTTGCACTTCTTTTACTTGACTGTACATGTGATATTAGAAGATAATATTATGTGCATGATATGTGGATGAAAACTAACAAGACAGTTGATCCTAAAGTTAGTATATGTTGAATCTATAAATCTGTTTATATTAGTTCGACAGGAAATAGATGTCCCAACGTGTATAAAAGTTGATGAACGCAATGTTTCACCTATCACAAGGTTAATCAAGTTTTCCTGACCATTAACGTTTTCGTATCATCCTCAACATTTCAAATGATGCCGTTTAATTCAGATTCTCCCATATTATCTAATACGTTTTCAAGCTTGAACCAGATTGAAGCAAAGAAGTAGTGAGCTAATTGATGCCTAACAATACTGCACTGAAATCTATTTGGCAGTAGTAATCTAGCTCATACCGTGGTTGAAGCAATCACAGCTAAACTAACGGTATATAGAGTACATTTGCTGAAGATCAGAATAACAACTGACGCGCACATAAAAGTCATTATCTAGCTTTTATCATAACGCTGAAATAACATCTGAGATATCGTGTTTCTTGTATTTAGATTTTTGTATTTAGAGACTAAGCTGTCGTCCCCACTCATGATATATACTTAGAGTTAAAATATTGTTCACATCTGAATATTTGAAAATATAAATTTTATAGATGAGTAGAAATATATTAGTGCCGGATATTACCAAATTCAGGTGCCAGTAAGTAAAGATCATTAAACTATTTGATTCAGTAAACACAGACATATACGCACACATGCTTGGATGAATACAGGACGAAAGATGCATCTTCGCGTCTGCATCCTGGATTTATTATTATTATTATTATTATTATTATTATTATTATTATTATTATTATTATTATTATTATTATTATTATTATTATTATTATTATTATTATTATTATTTCCTAACGATGAATGTTGTATTTTGCGAGAAGACTTAATGATCGATATCAGTGGAAAATACTTCACTGAGCTATATTCTTGTTGGACGACTAAGAGAAAGAAAGACAGGTTAATGAATGGTGAAAGGAGTTTCATATATATATATATATATATATATATATATATATATATATATATATATATATATATATATACGATATATGTAATGTATTTAATATCATCACTGTACTAAACATGTTTCATTTTTTAAAGAAGAATTAATAAAGTTGTTATTACAAGACCGATACTTGATAATTTTTTATGGAATAAATACTTACAAGTCGTATAGTAACGTAACAAATTGTGTCTGTGTTTGCAAATAATGAAACCACAACTTACTTTTTACGTAAATTAGGTTCGTTTATTGAGGGAATTTACTACAAAATTAATAACATAGTTTGTTGGAATTAAAAAAAAAATGTTTTAGGCACTTCAGAGTGTATGAGAATGTCTGCTTTTCATAGACCATATGGTACAAATCAATCCCGAAAGAACCGACACATACCAGTTTACTTACAGTTTGGCAATCGGCGGTGGGGTTTTGCTTATTGTTATATAGATCCTTCAGTCATATAAGGCAAACAATAAGAAGTAACCGACATACCGAGGCTATTAAAACCAGAAAAACTTGAACTTAAAGCAGTGGACTACTTACCTATGCATAATCGCAATTGCAGGACACTATACAAACAAAAATGAACCAATCATCGAGGAATGCCGTTATGTTTCTTCTTGCATTTTAAGTGTTTGTATCCACTGCTCACAGGTAAGGATACGAAGTTTTTATATATTTTTTTATAATTCTTCCCTTAGCTTGTAAATCTCCTATTTGGTAGGTTGTAAATAAAAAACACATACTGCAAAAACAAAAATGTCTTATAAAGTTGATAAGAACAAAGTATATATGGATTTTTTCAGCTGTATGCTCCTTTTCTAACTAGAAAATATATTGTTTTAATTAGTTCATTTGTTTTCAATTAGCTTCGTGTTTATTCAAACATATGCCTTGTCCTAAAGCTCTCACTAAAGTTATATCTTAGTTTACGATAAAAATTGTGAAATCCAGAGGAAGTCATGTTATGCCACCTTGTCAATACAACACTTTCAGTTTTAGAAATAATCTTGGTTTATATATATATTCATATATATATATATATATATATATATATATATATATATATATATATATATATATATATATAGATATATATAGATATATATATATATATATATATATATTCATATATATATATATATATATATATATATATATATATATATATATATATGCATACATATATATGCATACATAGATATGCATATATATGTGCATATATATGTGCATATATATGTGCATATATATATATATATATATATATATATATATATATATATATATATATATAAAGAGAGAGAGAGATAGATGATGTATATATTTACTTTGACATATATGTCATTATGTCATAAAGCCAAATATTAAGCTAATATATAGATAGCTAAGTAGGTAAAAAAGTTTGATAATATTTGCCGGAGTATTCACAAACATATATTGGATGTCTATATTATCGTAGTAAGGTAATTAAGCAACTAATTTCTCAGATTTACAACGGTCTTTCATCCAGAAAGTTATTTGTTTCTTACATATCGTATAACTTGTCAACAGTCAACCTGAGACTGCATATAATTTGCAAAAGTAATTTGTGTTAAAAACAAGTTTTATGTTTGAGTTAACTCCACCATGTCAAAAACTGTGTTAATATTTTCTTTTTTCCACTAAGTTGACTTTGACCGTTTAGTAATTCATCAACTGAATGATTACTTGATTTAAACTAATCATCACAATACAAGTTTCATCCAAAAAGTCGTCCAAACAACGTGATAGAGTAATAAATAAACTCACAATACGTATCTTGCACGAAAGATGAAAACCACTTAATATGTTGAAAAGTAGCAATATAAGTGATCCCACGATGATTGTACGTGTTCCTGGCGTTCTTTTTCATTCTCCCTTAAAATAAGTGATCGCACGATATGATTGTACCTGATCGTAGCTTTCCTGTCAGTGTGGAAGAGAGAAGGTCGGGCCATCGATCCGGCCGAAGCTGAAATGTACAGCCTAGATTGAAATTCCGTATTCTAAACAGCAGACAGGAAATACCTTTGTTCGTTTATTTATGACAAAAATCGCGCCTGGATTGTATTGCTTGAAGTCAAGATAAAACATATTCAAAATAATTGCGACTTATATGGTTGTCAACCATTATTCCAGGTGTGTACTGGAGCTCTAGACTTTCCGCTTTAGCGATCATGTTCTGGACCCTTTTCTGCAAACTCTTAAATGGCTTTCTACAATTTATTTCTCGCAGATATTATCCGTATCTTGTACGAATATTTTTTTTATCTTCTGTGAATAATCATATGTATCTATTTTTTGCTGTATGTCTTAGAGCACTAATTTTCGATTTGACCCAACGCATGAAATATTTAGAAAAGATATATACCTCTGTAAGTTATTTATTTGTATATTTTGTTTAATCTATTTTAGTTACAAACTACGAACAGATCATTATTTTTATCCTCAGGTGTTTGTGCACAAGGTGCTCCCGGTACACAGTGTATATAGCATGATTGTTGAGAACAAACTTATCTCTGACACTTTTATCGTATTTTGCACCACAAGCACTATGTTCCCTTTACTAATGATAAGAAATAACAATTGTAACTATAAATCGATGATGATACGTTTTAACTTTACAAGAGAAAGTACCTCGGACATTATACGTATCAAAATATGTAAATTATTTAGAGTCGTTTGTGTCCTAATACTGTTTCAGGTGATTTTGTAAAATATATTATTTTCTTATAAAATTATTTTTTTATGTATATATGTATCTTCATTTCCGATGACACCAAACTTGTAAAGTTCTTTTGTTTAAAAAAGTACTACAATTTAACTTTTAATTTTATAGCATGTAATTATCACTCAGTTTCAGTTCTTTCAATGGGTTGGATGTTGTTAATATAGATACAGTCCTTCCCACTTTATTCGGATACAATTTAAGAATATTTTAAATTGGATGTCATTTCTAAAAATATTTTCTTCCTTTGCTGAACATCTATAAACAATTACTGTATCCAAATTATATTCGAATGGCGCCTGAAGATTTAGTTTTATTTAAAATTGATTCGACAAGATATAAAATAAAATAAAATAGACACAGTCATACATATAATTATAGTATACAATCATGTCAAAGAAACTAATATCCACCAGTATGTAGAATATTCTTCATGCCATCCAATGTCATGTAAAAACGGTATACCATATAGCCAGGCTAAAAGATACCGACGCATTATTTCAGATGATTGTCAATTACAAAATTCGTTGAATGATTTAAAAACATACTTCCAAAACAGAAATTATCCAGTACATATCATTGATTCTGCGCTGAACAAAACCCGTAATCTTACTCAAAACGAGGCTTTAAATACAGCATATTGTACAATGGAGAAAAATATAGTTCCTTTTACAATACAGTACAATCCTTCATTACATAATATAGGTCTTATAATTAATAAATATTGGAGTCTCCTAAACTTATCAAATAAAAACAGCGTAAAATCCCTTTACAACAATAAGCTTATTGTTGCTTATAAGAGACCCAAGAATTTGCAAGATTTTTTAATTAGAACTAAGCATACAGAAAAAAAAATAAAAAAGGACAATTTTCGTTATCTAAATGTAATAGACATCGATGCTCTCAATGTGCAAACATAAGAGAAAAGTAGTTTTTTAAGTAGCGCTAACACAAAAGAGACATTTTCCCTACGTTATAACACTAACTGCATATCAACTAACGTGGTTTATTTGATAACCTGTCAAAAATGTAGCATGCAATATGTTGGACAAACACTTCAACAAGTTTCTAAAAGAATGAATAGTCATCGCTTTCATATTAAAAATTATAAAGATACTCAGTTTTCATCGAATATTTCTACACATTTTAACACCCATAATCACTCTCTACTCGATTTTTCTTTCATGCCAATAGATATTGTGCATGGAGACATGAACAGACTTATAAAAGAGACTTATTGGATTCATAAATTAGATACTTTGTATCCTAATGACCTTAATACCAATGTATTATATAAAATTGTATAATTTTCTTTTCAATTGTGAAATTGTTTATCTTTTATAACACTATAATTGTATGTATGACTGTTTGTCTCTATTTTATTTTATTATTTTAGCCTGTAAAGACGTCATCCGATTATTTCAAAACATTTTATGCCTGAAGAAGCATATTTTATATGCGAAACTAGTTGCACGGAAGTATCGGCGTTTGTGTTGTTTTTTTCAATCCCAATTCGACAAGATATGACATAGTGCGTATTCTTAACTTTGACTAATATTTTTAAAATTTCGTTAATACTACTTTATGAATTTCCAATGAGCAGTTGATTTTTGCAAAATATGAAATATTCAATACTTAAACCTATCAAGCATGTAATTTCGTCTGTCAAAATATTTTATTTAAAATGTCGAACAAGAGTGCTATAATATAATTCATTTAATCTAAATTTATTATATTTGGAGACTATGTTCACGCAATACTAATTTAACATATTCATGTTTCTGAGTTAAGCACTGGGTGATTGAGAACATGTCTTCTATTTTATTTATGCAACATAGAACCAATTAAATATATATCTACGTAATTAAAATGTTTCTTTTGTACTAGAGTTTCAATTATCGCGTTTTAAACTTGATTTATATATATATATATATATATATATATATATATATATATATATATATATATATATATATATATATATATATATATATATATATATATATATATATATTGGAAAGTTATCAGTATTTACAGTAATGGAGGATAGGGAATCACATTTTTATAAACATTTAAAGTAAAAACAAATTATTATTTGTCTTTTCGAAAAGATGTTATACCAGAACATGGAACCAAATATAATTTTTAACTTAATATCGGTAGTTTTATTACAAAGATTTATCTTTTAAAAACGTTTAGGCTATTCCTTGGAAATCTTTGTCTTCGATTCAACCGTAGTAATAGTGCTTACATCGATTTGTAAATATTTTAGTATGTTTTAATTAAAAATCTGTTAAGGTTTCATATTGAAATTAATATTCTTAAATTATGTACATTTTAGTGAGACTTGCTACTACACAAGCGTATGCAACCAGCTGCAATTAGTCCAGTATTCATGTGGGTTCTTTGGTTGGAGCACATGTAGTTCCTACAGGTGTGTTAACTTAAAAACATGTAATGTTATACTTTCAATCACTTTAAAGTTTCAAATCAGCACGATAACCAGTTGTTTTTTGTTTTCATGTTGTTTTCAATTTTTGTTTATTATTTTGATTGTTGTGTTGTTTTTAAATTACGATGGCAAATGTAATATTAAATAAGTGAATAAACAAGCTGAATATTATTTTTATTATTATATTGATTTTTCAACATTGCCCTTGAACATTATACAATTTGATATAATAATAATATATAATCAGAAATTATTAATACTTCGTTTAAATTTTCTTTAAATTTTAGAACTGTTTATACGACCTGCAACCAGACATCTACATGTAGTAAGTACTAGTTTTAAATAACTCTTAATTCTATATATGCCTGCAAAATATAAAGTGTGTTGTAATAGAATTACAGTATATACATCAGTAATAATATAAATGTGAATGTTTGTTAAACATAACTTGACACTTTACGATGGTGATCATTTTGGTTTAGCTATTCCATATTGTCATCTTTTCTTTTCGTTCTATCTGTCGTTCTTTTTTATTGTGGTTTATTTAATTTATGTTTGAGAGAAACTATGTACAAGGTAAATTTTATTTTTTATCATGATATAAACTTGTGGAGATTCAATGCTTCGCTCAATTCAATGCTTCATTCTTTGATACCTCGCTGCTGAAATGCGAACGTGGCTAGTCTAAACTCCCATTCTGGATTATCGTAGTTTCCTTCCTCGTAGGTCGATTTCAGATGGCACGACTGTTAATCTTAGGTCATTTACTCAGATAGCATGGTTTTTTTCTGGATGCAGAGGGCAAGTGGAAATTCGTGAATTTCTGTAGGAACTATTCTGTCCCATCATGTAGAAAAACTTCTTCACAAGTCTGGAACTTACAGGACCAAACACGTGCATTAACACCATTTGGCATCAAGCAATGCTTGGTCATACTACCAGAAACAGTTTAATGCATAACAATTAACCTCTGTAGAGAATGAACTAAGTAGCAGACACTTGAGGAAAACCTCTGTTCCCTATAACTTTGTCGAATATATTATGCGCATTGGTTGTAATAATAAGAACCCAGTCCTGATAAAGACGATCTGCTGGAAACGATGGGCCATGAATAAAGAATGGGAGTCGCATGCTGTTTAATCTTTTTCATCTTGATGAGAAGGTCTGGTGGAACGTAACTGCTGGAACAATGGATTGGAGTCACGTGTTGTTTCCTCGTTTCCATTTTGATAGTAAAGTTGCCTGAGCCTCGATGAAACAAGAGAGTGGCTTACTGTTTACCCCTTTCCAATGATCTCCTTCTAATGTACTTCTGATAAAACTCATCATTAAATGCAAGAGAAGTGATTCATTTGCGCATGCGAAGTCAGCTGATCATCCACGAGCTACAATGTTCCGGTTTTTCAATCTTTTGGCATCTTTTATTAAGTAACAGTTTCATATAACAATTACTTTCATTGTATCCATTATTCAAAACAATATTGGGTTACACTAAATGGACATAGACGGTTTGTTCATCTCAAATCGACTGCAGTGAAAATGCTTGCTGATTAAACATCTAAAAATGTACTAGTAAATAATTTATCTGATCCTTTTCTACTGTTTGTGTATGTGCTATAGCAATATGCAACTAGTTATCGTTCAAATTACACCATGTTAACGTTCGGCCAAATTGCTATACTTTCTTGAAAAGATTGTCTAACCACGCTTACATTCTGAAAAAAGACTTATCAATGAGGAAACCTCTAATGATTATGCAAATAACACGATGTAAGCCTAGTTTCAGAGGAAAAATGAGGCTAGGTGCCGCCGATTTAATTCTGGCCTGTAGTAATCTTCCGGTTTGCATCTAGTAGTACCTACGCGGCGACAGCAATAAAATAAAAATGGTTCAAGTTTTCTCCTCTATTGTGTTGAATTTACTGATAACTAATTGTCAGCAGAAAAACAATGCGTTGAAAGTTTTACCGTGATTATATTCAGTCATTGAAATACCGTGTGTAAAGTACACCCACACACGGGCTGTTAGCCTAGATGATACCATATTTGGATGGAAGCCTGCGTGTTTACATAAATAGAGTACATAGTATTGGTGTTTTGAAATGATACATAAGGCAGGAAAACTTAACTGTAATGATCGCTTAAATAACACGATAAATGTACACGATAAGTCTAAGCTGGCATATCCATAAGATAGTATTGTGGTTCTAATATACCCTTTTTAGTTTAATATTAGTGACAGGCAACACGCTTTAATGCCTTTTGCTACTAATACGAAGCACTTTTGTGAAAGTTCCAAAAAGATATTCTTTCAGAACGTGTAAAGACATTCTTTCTAAAATCATGCAGCCCACAAATTATATTGTAGGCTTAAAGGAAAGCATTAAATATATTGATGTTAGCATATGGCGTTGCACAATACTCTTCTCAAAGAGCGAGATAAACTGTTGAGGTTTACGCAAGGCACGAAGTCATTTTATTACCGCTATGTCCTACTTCACCTTATCTCCTCAACCAATCAAACACTTAAGTTTGGAAAAAATCCTTTTTTAGTATAATAAAACCCTTAGTTGTTTCACCTGATCTAATCTGGCTACGATTTCACGAAACTACGAGAATGGTGTGGTTGAACAAGGTTATAAAGATCATATATTCCAATATCTAGGGAAGGTAATTCTAGATTTAACTAAAAATTAACTATTGACCAATGATTACACTTGTCACAATAAACTAGTTTCACGTTTTACTGATGACATTGTTGAAAATAGGAATTAACATGTTGAATAAATATTTTAATATTGAATTTTGTGCTTAAATTACACGAATTCATCTCTTTTCTCGCCTTAACGTTTAGCCTACTCTTTGAGTTCCTGTGGATCCTGTTCAGTGACCTGTGGAAATGGGACACAATACTGTACATACCAATGTATAGGAGTATGCATTCTCCCTGACAAGGTTCAGATTCAGAGTTGTAACACACAAACATGTCCAGTTGGTAATATATCATTACTTTACTATTGTAGAAGACAAAAATAATGTCTTGATGGTCTGTGTGTGATCTTTCAACACGTATGTAAGGATTCGGGCTTATACTGGATAGGGATTTAATTTCGTGGATATATAATTTAGCGTTAGAAGATAGAATTTAAAATGTGGTCAGCATTTCATACATTTTAATCAGTGAAGGATCACTGACAATCCAGCCCGATCCATTACTTATTAGATAAAACGGTGATTAATTGGATATAATTACCCACCGTTTTAAGAGTCATTTGGTTCGATGTGTTCTAAATTGCAATTCATGATGCATGGCGTTGATAAAGCTTAATATTGTCCATAACAGTGGATACAGTTCAATCTCTCGATTTCTTTATTCGAAACATCCACAGAGTACTTCGATTTAATGATATTCAGTCCAGCTTATTGTTCAGTTTGTTCAATGAATGATCACGGAAAGAAAAGCGTTTTTGTTCCGATACTAAATCTAATACTTACCAATTCATTGTCGTAATGTACGCTAAAAAATAGAAAAAAAAAATATTAGCATTCTCAATTAACAATATGAGTGTCCCGCCACACCCACTCGGACCCACCGCTATCTAGACCACTACAACCACCGAATTCTGCATAATGATAAACATGTTTCGTCATTATTATAAACGGATAATATATTTTGGCGAAATTTATATTTTCCATATCAATCAAATGGCATTCAATCTCTAAAAATCTAAACTGTGTTTCTGTATGAATTTATGGATTGATAAATGAAGGTGGAAATGACGGTTCTCTAAATGTATGATTGAGCGTCTGCATATATCTGATACATATTCAAGCATGCGCAAATAATTTTATGTTACTATTTTGAGATGCAGTTTTGTAGACCAGCTAATATCTTCTGAAATAGATCTCCAATAAGACAAAACAATATGGAATGTGGATTATTTACGTTACCAAACGTGTATCAGATTTAAAATTATATTGTAGTCCAGCACGATCAGTCTTTTTCACACGAACGCGGTTTTCAATGCATTATCGGCGTAACGTGTATATAGTTGTATCAGTTTCAAAGGTGTTTAGTTAGTCACATAATGGAAAGACTGACATGATTATTTGGTAATATCCTCACAAATTCATTTTTGAGCATGTATTTTATAATTACTTTATTCTACAAATACATAAACACTTATTATATCTATTTACCTGCATTCGTTTCATAATCTGTGTTTTCTTTATTTTCTGAATCAAAATGAAACCAGTTGATGGAGGATGGGGACTCTGGGCAAGCTGGACAACAGCATGCGCCTGTAGCGTCACATGTGGCGTTGGAACAAACACACAAAGTCGGACAAGGTCCTGCAACAGTCCCATGCCTCAGAACGGCGGAGCACAATGTAGCGGGAATTCAACAGAATACCGAACTTTTGCATGCAGTCTAGCACCCTGTCCTGTGGGTAAGGCTACTAGTAGTATAAACTTCTGTATTTTCATTCTAACTATATCATCACATGGTCGACGACAGCAACTATAGTTAATGCTGTTACAGTAATTAGATCTACTACTACTACTACCACTACTACTACTGCTACTACTACTACTACTAAAGCATGTACAGCATGCCTTTAGTGCTGGATTAAACCCCGTGGAGGCCTCTACGCAGTCTAATAGGCAGATGAAATCTCGAATCCCCCTCGTAAAAAATTTTTACCATAAAATGCGTGGAGCCTATAAGCCGATGCCTACTCTGCCTAATCTGCATATTTGGTAATCAGGCACTGCTTGTCTTATTCCGATCTACACAATACATTTAATTCAAATTTTCATTTTTCTATCGAACATTTTTAAAAATAACTATCAGTTACAAAGGTGTCCACTTATTCATATGCTGCAGACAACGATCGAGAGGCTGTCTCGATGTTATACTTTTGAATTTGGTTTCTCAGGCACGTATTTTATTGTTAGTTTAATCGGCATATATGAACGTTCCCTATGCTTCAGCTATTACAAGGAATACATTAAGCACTATTACAGCTCTTACCGCAGTTAGTACCACATTGAACTATTGCTACTACACCGCTCTGGTTTCCTAGTGAATAGAGTGTCCACCCGCCTAGGATGCGGAATGTTGCGAGTTCGAACCAATGTCTTACTAAAGGCTTATAAAAATGGTACTTACGGCTTCCTTGCTAGGCGCTTTGCGTTAAGAGGTTAGTGCTGTGACTGATCTGACTTGTGACAGGAATGTGTGACTGGTTGGGACATCATGCTACATGTCTGCGGCATATTGCCCCCCCCCAGTGCTAGACATCACCATAAATTTGCACACTACAGACATATAGCATCGATAGGGCAGGACAATTTGCGTTAAAGATCCAAATCACACAAACACACGCACACAACAATTACTACTACTAATATTATTAATGCTATTAGAAGGCGGGAAACGTTAGGTATTCGCATTTCGGTTATGTATTAATCGGTGCATTTAAATTTGAGTGCTTGGAGTGGCTGGACTTTAATTGGAATTCATAGAGAGTCACGTTTAGTAGAGGCGTACAGACTCAAATCAAGAACCAGGTTAGCATCCCCATTCACCATAATGGTCGAAGAGAGTGTAATGGAACTTGCACAAATGTCAGCCCATACAACTCAACAACACATAAACATTTCCTATACCACTTATATAGTAAAGAAGGATCTGGATGTATCTAGAGTAGAAAGGCAATTAAAGCAGTCTAAGTAAAATAATAATATGGTGGCACAAATGAATTGGAAAATGCATCTTGTTTCATTTCAAAAATAATAAAATATTTTTGTTCTATAAAATTCTTTAAAAGCGTATGTACATAATATAAATAAGGAATAAGACAATAAATTGCAAAAAAGAAAAGAAAATATTCAAATACTTATACAGACTGTCTGAAATGATATGTATAAATATAAATAGGATGCAAATTGGTAACAGGCGAACACAGTTAAACAAATTAAATATGTCCAAGAACAAGTAGTCTGGTCTCTATGTGGGTAAGTAGTCATATATTGGGCTGCAGGAATGTCAACGCAAATTACAATACGACGACAAACGGAGCTAAGTATGTGATTCTAACAAACCTGTTAACTTAGCATAAAATAATGAACATTTTTGTTTCTCAAAACTGTGCTGAACGTAGTTGAATGTTCTATCAGGCAATCGGTATTATTTGCCTTTCTTCCTTTAGAGGCCAATGTCTGTTAACTATTTAAAGGAAAAGCGTGTGTGTACAAATATAGTCTAGATAATGGCAGTAAATCTTGAAATTGACTATGCCGACTCCACAGACTACAAAGTTAAATAGTCTATCGATTATGAAGGGGAACATGATTTTTCTAGATTTTGAGTCATTGTACCGATGCAGTGAGAGATCCACTTGTAATACAATTGGTTAAAACTTTGAAAAATTGGATGAAAATGACAGAAAAGCAGGGAAAGTTTTAGTATTTTGAAAACATTAAAGAGGCACGATACAAGATCTTGAGTATTGCAATAATGTAACATCATTTTCTCTAGGTGGATGTAATACGTTTGCAAGCATACAGAAAATGTAATATTTGATACAACTTTAGTATTCAAATTGTAAAACTTTAAACTCTATCATTTCATATTTATAAACAATCCAGTTTAAACAAGCTTCTGCTCAATGGTAAGACATAGGTGTTTTTGGGGACACGCATTATTTATATTACAGTTAAAAATATACTTACATAGCATGTTATAAAAGGCTCCGGATACCTTGCTTTAAATATGCTTGACCCATATTTAGGTTTCTTTTCAATAATTAACAAGAAGTATGTTCCCTGTAACGACTTTTATCTGAGGATTCACCTTTATTCATTTCCACACAATATTTAATATTCCGTTTCAAATGTGTATCTCTTAATAACCAGAATGATTTATGTTCTTAAATATTGTTATCTTGACTTTGTTTTTTCACTACCTTTAAGACGTAGATGGAAGCTGGAACGATTGGAATGGCTGGACCCCATTTGGAACCTGTACCGTCACATGTGGTAAGGGCATACAAGTTCAGACCAGAAACCGGACCTGCACCAATCCTATTCCCCAGAATGGTGGAAAGCAGTGCAATGGAACTTCCAAGGAGTCTCAGACCATTGAATGCAGCACACAATCGTGTCCTATAGGTAACGAATTAAGTTAATACCTCTACAGTAAAGAAGATTTAAAAAGTCTGAAGTAAACAACCAGACCTGCCTTCGAAAAGATAAAGCAACGCAGGAAAATAAAAGGAAGAAGTGTAAATCAATTGAAAGTTACCAGCCCTAACGAAACAAATTAATAAGGCCATATTTCCTGTGTGAAATGTTGTAAAGGTGTAGGCACAGGTGATAAGGCTTTATCTTGCTGGAGATTACAAAAGTTCTATTGTTCTATCTAGTATATAAACTATCTGGAATGTATACCAAACTGAGATGTGCAGATGGATGGAATGAAAATTGATAGCATAAGAACATCGTATAAGAGACACAGCTCAAACAACTGTTTTTATATATATATATATATATATATATATATATATATATATATATATATATATATATATATATATATATATATATATATATATATATATATAAACGAATGCTCTTGTTCTCTATGTGGATATGAAATACATATCTTGGTTTGAGGATTTTGGAGGAACATTAAAGTACTAATCTCTAGAAGGGACGCAATCTTGTGTTATTTATTGTTTATGCTGCATGTATTACTAAACATTCAAACTTTTCTCTTGACATTAAACATTATTAAATGCCATTGATCTTGCTTAAAATATTTATATCAATTGCATTTATGTCTTTTAGAGGGCTATGTCAAGCAAATGTTTGTATTAATGGTGTACGTACACGGTAATTGTCATATAAAATGGAAGTCAGCTTATAATCGACTCCTTATTCTTCAGAAACTTAAATTGTCACCACAGTTAATAATCAATGCTCTCCCGTTCGGTGTTAAAGAAACACAAAGTTAAATATTGTTTCATTATAAATGGAAAATGATTCCTCGACAATTTGTATCATCGTACCCAGAGTAGAGAAACATCAACTCGTAATAGATTAGGACAAACACTTGAGAAAATTGAAAGAATATATCATAATAAGCAACATGCAAAGTTACAGAAGCAAAAGACGACACATCTGTCATATAGTTATCATGCAATCGTGATTAATTGCCTGGATTATTATTTTAGATTTATCCAGTACGACACAATAGGGACAAACCCAATATGTTTTATACAAGCTTAGTATAAAAGTGCAATTTGTCCAGTCCTTAACTCTTAATAATTGTAGTCATCCAGTTAAACTCTTAAAAAGAGAAACGTTTTAATAACGCACGTATATATTCATATGTAGGATATAACTTTTGTTGCCTTCCGTCTTTTCAAAATAATATTCATTATTAGGTATCGATTAAAGATCGTCTCCATATCAGAACGCTTTCAATGTTTGATATTTCTATTTTCTGTCTTTCCTCTAATTTTAATCTGGAGAGGGAAATTGGGGTGCCTGGAATGGATGGACTTTAAATACACCTTGTAGCGTCATATGCGGTGGAGGTATCCAGACTCAAACCAGGAACCGGACCTGCACCAATCCCATTCCCCAGAATGGTGGAAGACAGTGTAATGGAAATTCAATGGAATCTCAAACCATTCAATGCTGTTCACAAGCATGTCCTTTAGGTAATAGTTCTACAATCATTAGATATCTTTATTTTAGAAACCAATTTTCTTACAATCTTCTTCTAAAAGAAGTAATGAATTCATTTTTGTAGTAAATATTGCAGCCTTTAAATGACCAACATTGTTTTCAAAGCGTATTGATTATGCAACATTATTGGCATATTCATATATAAACATAATGCGTTCGTTTCCTAATATTACTATTTTATGTTTTTGCTCTACCTTTAAATACTAGATGGAAGTTGGAACATTTGGAATAACTGGAATCTACAAGGAGTCTGCAGCGTCACATGTGGTGGAGGTATGCAGGTTAAAGCCAGAGGCCGGAACTGTACCAATCCCATTCCACTGAATGGTGGAAGACAATGTAATGGAATTTCAACGGAATCTCTGCCCATTCAATGCGCGACAGAGCCTTGTCCTGTAGGTAAGACATCCTCTTACTACCGCTACAATAAAGAAGAACGATGTTGCTCTAAAGTAAAAAGAAATTGATGTCCTATAGGAATGATCTGGCATAGATCCGTTGCAACTTACATTTTCTAAATAAACAAATGAAACAAACATTTTTATGTGGAGGTGTTTAAAAAGCGTATTCATAAAGTATGTAAAGGCAGTTGCGACGTTTTGTTGATCCTATTCCATTTGTCGAAATTAGTGAAAATATTCTTACAGTTTTAGAAACGTTCTGTAATTTAAGACGGTAGGAGAAGTGTTAAAAATTGACATGAAGCTTGAAAGCATAAGAAAATAAGAAAAAGAGGTCTAAAAATTCTTAAATTTATCCCCAAAAAGACTGGCATCTACGCAGAGTTGACACGTCGTTCAAACCTCAAGTTAAACGAATATCAACACAAATTTCACCACGGGTCAGACAAAAGCAGACAAACCGAATTTGTTAATTATATATCAATTCACCATAAATATTCACGATGTTTTCACTGCTCTTGATGTTGATAAATGTTAGGATTACATAAAATCGGAATCATCTGCCGCTTCTCTGCTGGAGGGAAATATCTAACAAATGTTTAATATAAATATATACAGTGATATTTTTTATGTAGTTATCATTGAACCATATTTAGCATGTTTAATGACCTGGATGCACCCAGATTGACAAAATGGGGATCAATGCAATATTTTTTATGGAAACTTTAGCATATAAACTGCTCATTTGTGTAATCACGTAAATTTTTATAACTCCTTATTCTTCAAGACTTTAATTTTCACCATGGTTAAGAAATAAGTATGTCCTTTCAGATGCTTAGAAAATCAAAGTTACACATTTTTCTTATTATCAAAGGAAAATGATCCTTCAACCGTTTGCGTCATTGTAGGCGAGGCAGTGAGAAATCCACACATTATACAAGTAAACGAGTAAACTTAAGAAATGGATGCAAATTATAGACAAATATTATCATAGAAATATCAAAATACATTCACAAAAAAGAACACGGCAACTTTGGAAATTACGAGTAAATGGTAAATCAATCATGACACGCTGCTATCTAACATAATAAAGTAATGCAAATATGTTTCCTCTGCAAAGTGTTTAAAGGTCTTGGCTGAAAATATACACAAACAATAAAGAAACAATATTGAGTCCAGCATTATCATTAAAATATTCTAGTGCATTATCAAATAATTAGGCTCGGAATCCGGTTGGCTATTTGTGAATATAAATGTTATGCGGATTTGTAACATGTTAACACAATGAAAGAAAAATAATTCGAGAATATTCTAGTATGTCCTAGAACAAATAGTATGATTTATATGTGTGTCTATAGGCATAGTTTAAACATAAAGAACTTTCAACGCACATTACTACACGGTAACAGCAAATGGGGTGGTGGGTAGTTAAAAGAGGATCTTAAATAGCATGCAGTCCGATATATGATATACAAAGCTTTTTGCGTTTCTTCAAATAATACGAAACACCACAGGTGTGTACTTACGTTCAATAGGTATCATGTGCTTTAGAGAGAGATGTTTGACATATATTTGTAAGAATGTTTTGGATAACAGTGATTGTTGGAGAAAAGGTAAGAAAAATCTGGGAATTGGCTTCTACTTCCTCACACACTATTTTTTTACCTAGTCTTATGTACAAAGCAATAGCTTTGGTGCTGATAAATTTGGAAGTTAGATATCATAATTGACAGGAAAATAATTCTTCCAATATTTGCATCACGGTGGACGAGAGAGAGAGAGAGAGAGAGAGAGAGAGAGAGAGAGAGAGAGAGAGAGAGAGAGAGAGAGAGAGAGAGAGAGAGAGAGAGAGAGAGAGAGAGAGAGAACAAAATAATCCAAGCACATGAGAAACTGAACTACAATTATTGGAAAACAGTGCGAACTGCAATATATTTCATAAATTGCCAAATGATAGCAGCAGGATACGACACTTTATATATAGTGTTCATGCGACCACTGTTAGTGACTTGATAAGTTTTGGTAGATATACCCAGTTTGACAAAATAGGAAAAATGAAATATTTTAATGCAAACTTGTCTTCAACGATACATTGTTTAATCCATTGCCTTTAATAATTATAACATGCGAGTTCAATTTCTGAATGCCGAGAATGAATATATATATATATATATATATATATATATATATATATATATATATATATATATATATATATATATATAAAGAATACAAATCATATGGCGAAAAACAATCCTTTCAAGCGTACTGGATCCACCAAGGGATCACGTGTGTCAGGGATTAATTCAAATAGATGCAATAAACTGACGACGAACAGTACGAAACTAGTAACTAACTAGCCTAAGCGCTTTCGACTCTTAATGAGTCTTTTTCAAAGGCAAATACAAAACATATATACGATAAACAAATAAACACAAAAACGTTGTGTTTGTAAACCTCTACATGGCTGTCTTCACATGTGCTAAAACTATAAATACAACCAGCTTGTATAGACTAGATGCGGAGACTGAAAACGGTGTATAATTCCCTAAAAGTCTACAAGCCAAAGCGACATCTATTTTTACTTTTTGTACATATGTAACGCAGATTATATCCCAGATGTTTGATTCTATACCGGTTATTCTTATAGTAAAAATTGATGGATACTAAGAAGATTTAGAAAATGTTAAATTTTACTAGTGCATAGTTTTCATTTTCTAGTCTTCTTGGTTTAGACCGCTTGGTTTCAATGTTCTAAGGCGGCGTATCCAGTATGATTCCTTTTGCTTCCTGGTTTCGGAACTCCAGCTGTGGTTGTTAGCAATAGCGATAAGTATTATATCACTGAAGGTGTGGCCAGGGGAGGAGTAGTGTTCTGCGACCGGGCTTCTGTACAGCTTTTTTTGTCATCCAATCAGATCTATGAAGGTTTATCCTTTTGTGTAGCTTTTCAGTTTCTCCGACGTACTGAAGGCCACAGATCTTACATGTGATGAGATAAATCACATTCTCTGTTTTGCACGTTTTGTTTGGACCATGTATGTTTAGTTTTTCTTTAGTCACTGTGCTAGTGAATGTCTTGGTCTCTATCATATGTTGACAGGTTTTGCATCTTTTATCGCCACAGGGTTCAGATTGACTAGGTTGGTTTTGACTAGCGATTGGCGTTAGCTTTGCCCTGACTAGGATGTCCTTAAGGTTTTTTGGTCTCCGGTAAGTTACTACAGTTTTGTTCGGAAGTATTAGGTTTAGTATGTCTGACGATTGCACGGTTGGCCAGTGGTTTGTGATGATTTTACCTACTTTGGGATTGTCTGGGTGATAGGTCAGAATAACTGGTATCCTATCAACCTTTTTTTTTCTGTCCATATCTGAGTAGGTCATCACGGTTTGTTTGTTTGGCCCTTTGGATTGCCTCCGCTATCAAGTCTTTGTCGTAGCCTCGGTAAATTAAATGTTTAGCCAGCTCTTCAGACCTTTGTAGGAAACTTTCATTGTCGGAGCAAATTCTGCGTATCCTCAGTGCCTGGCTATATGGAATGTTCTTAATGCAGTGTTTTGGATGACAGCTGGTTGGGAAGAGATACTGGTGTTTGTCGGTTGGTTTCGAGTAGATGTCTGTGTAATTTGTTTTCCACTAGTTTGGTTGTTGGCGTATCCAGTATGATTCCTTTTCCTTCCTGGTTTCGGAACTCCAGCTGTGGTTGTTAGCAATAGCGATAAGTATTATATCACTGAAAGTGTGGCCAGGGGAGGAGTAGTGTTCTGCGACCGGGCTTCTGTACAGCTTTGTTGTCATCCAATCAGATCTATGAAGGTTTATCCTTTTGTTTAGCTTTTCAGGTTCTCCGAAATACTGAAGGCCACAGATCTTACATGTGATGAGATAAATCACATTCTTTGTTTTGCAAGTTTTGTTTGGACCATGTATATTTAGTTTTGCTTTAGTCACTGTGCTAGTGAATGTCTTGGTCTCTATCATATGTTGACAGGTTTTGCATCTTTTAAAAGATGGAGTTCTGAAACCAGGGATGAAAAGGAATCATACTGTTTATTTGTTTGTCGTATAGTCGTATATATGTTTTGTATTTGCCTTTGAAAAAGACTCATTAAGAGTCGAAAGCGCTTACGCTAGTTAGTTACTAGTTTCGTACTGTTCGTCGTCAGTCTATTGCTTATATATATATATATATATATATATATATATATATATATATATATATATATATATATATATATATTTAAGTACGCATATTTAGGACAGCTGTGCGTTTGGTAATGCGCATTGTTAACTACGTTGCTGAGAAATGCATTAGGCAGAGCATTGTAATTTATCATTTGATACGTATTTTAACATTCAAATCTTCTAATGGATAATCACAGAAATTGTTGTGCTGTTATCACCCAATCAGCTACCTGTGTTTTTCCAAATATGAAAATGGATATAACGTTCCAAATATTTGCGTCCTTCTAAACGGAACGCTTCACGTTTTTGTGTTGTTATTTCCCGCCTCTAACTCAATTTTGCAGAGGGAAGTTGGGGTGCTTGGAATAGCTGGACTTCAAACGCAGCATGTAGTGTCACATGTGGTACTGGCATAAAAACTGAAAACAGGACTCGTACTTGCTCCAATCCCATTCCACAGAATGGTGGAAGGCAGTGTAATGGAACTTCAATGGAATGTCGAACCATTCTCTGCAACGCAGCACCTTGTGTTATAAGTAAGAAATGTTGTTATAACTTCCGCGGTAAAGAAGAATATAAATGTTCAGGAATAAACAGGTCAATGATAGGAACGAAAAATCAGATAAGAAACGTAACAGTTAAGCTGCATATACAAAGTGAAAATTGTCATTTTTTTAACTAAAGAATATAATTTAAGTATATTGCCTCTGTCAAATGATTTAAAGGTGTTGGCATTGAAAAGAACCATAATAAGGAAACAGTTTTTTTTCCTGTTCAGAGGTAAAAACGAAATAAATGAAACTTCTTAACACAGAAATGTAAACAATAGAAAGATAATTTTTAAATTTTGCAATATATCAAAAATTAAAGGCTCTGGTTTCTATGAGTTGTCGATAAGTGCTGCATACCGTAAGCTACAGGAAGTTCAACACATATTGCCACACGTTATTGACTAGGGAACGTAATACTAAATTGGTAATGACTCTGCAAATCAAAATAAAATACGCAAAATGTCTGCTTATCTTCAAGCATCATTGAATGTACTTACATAAAATTGGCATCATTTTCCATTCTTCTATTTGGCAACTATGTCTGATAATACATTCAATATAAGGTGTGCGTGCATAACGATTATCTTAGAAATTTAAGCAAATATTGGAATTGACATAGTTGCAATGCTATTTTCGTTATCAAATTAAAATAATTACACGAGTACTGTGATCGATACAGAGAGGTTTTAATAGAATTTAACACGTGGTTAAATGAATAAATAACGAACTAGTAAAATGTCTTATAAATTAATTACTAAGTTACAGAAGCAATAAGTGAAACGTTTATATCATCATCCAGCCTCATTTAGTGACCTATGTTTGTCGTGGTAGAATTACCCCATTAATGGAAATGAAATTTGTATAAACGCACTTTAGCAAAATACATCTACAAATCCAGTTTCTCTGTAAAAGCCTAGATTTGTTAATTATACATTTTTGTACTAAAAGTTAAAACTATGAGGCAAATTTAAGCAACCTATTTATATCTTCCAATTTACGCATCAATGATAGTTTTCCACAGTTACATAGATGATGTTGTAGTAAATATTTCACCCAATGAATAACTTATGATCTTTTCAAAAAGATATTTAATATACTCTATCCATTAAAAGTTCAAGAAACATGAGTTCACTTTTCCATTATTATTATTATTATTTTGAGTCTATATTTCTTTTAACTTAACCAAAAGATGGAGGCTGGAGCGCGTGGGATAACTGGATTTCAAATGGAACATGTAGCGTCACATGTGGTGGATGTAAAGAGGCTCAAACCAGGAACAGGACCTGCACCAATCCCATTCCCCAGAATGGTGGAAGACAGTGCAATGGAACTTCAATGGAATCTCGAACCATTGAATGCGGCTCACCAACGTGTCCTGTTGGTAAGGATTACGACTAACACTTGTATAATAACATGGATGTCTAATGTGAACATTCAATGTCAGTCGTAGAAATATAGTACAGCTCATAAAATATCTACAAATATTTTTAGATAACTAAATGATATCTTGGCGTTATTTTGTAAGCAAAGTTAGACAAGTATATTTTCGATCTGAGGATGTAAACTAAATATAAAATTCATTTGCAATGCAAACGTATTTAAGCGGTTAGAGATGGGTAGTTATGTGTAAAGAGTAACCTGCAAGATGTGGACAGACAGGGAACCAGGAATAAGTTTTATAGACCCATAACTTAGCCATGTGAATTTAGACTGTTGTGCAAATTTGCTACTTTTGCAGACTTAGTTAATACTATTTGCACAGGTCATATACGTTAACAATTAATTTATATTTCAACAGGCGGAGAGAGATATAAGAAACATGTCTAAGCAGTATAACTTTTGGAATTTAGTTTTTATTTCGAATCATTTATTCACACTAGATGATTAAAAGGCAACGACATCGTGCATTCAATAATGTAAGCTATGTCCATCTTCATTCAGGACAGTCTAACGAAAAATAATGAATCTGTTTACCATCTTCTGGCTATCACCTTGTCTTGCATGCGATTTTGCTATTCATTTAATATTTTCATTTGATGGATAATTAGTTGATGGAGGATGGGGTCCATGGTGCGGCTGGATAACTGAGAATGAATGTACTGTCACATGTGGTGGAGGTACTCAGACACAAAGAAGGACCCGAACGTGCTCCAATCAGTGGCCACAAAATGGTGGCAGAGAATGCAATGGAAGTTTGGCGGAGACTAGAATCGTTCAGTGCAACTCTCAGTCTTGTCCTACAGGTCAGTGCCGTTATTATTTATTATTAAATTGCTGCAACAAGTCACCCATCTTAGAAAAAATCAGTCTAATTTTGTTTTTGCAAGAATATAATTAACCTATTTCGTTCAGAATACAAAATTAAATGATTATATTCATCCGCTATAAACGTTTCCTCAATTTAGTGTTTTCGTTTTCCGTATTTATATTTCCCTACGTTTTCACTAATTTTACCAGTGGACGGAAGTTGGAGCGCATGGACTGCTTGGACTGCTAACGCAGGCTGGAATGTCACTTGTGTTTTTGGTACACAGACCCGAACCAGGACCAGGTTTTGTACCAGTCCTTCTCCCCAGAACTGCGGAAGACCGTGTAATGGAAGTTCAGTGGAATCAGTAGTCATTCAATGCAACCAGCAAACTTGTCCTCCGGGTAAGAGATGCTACCCATATCTAGTCTTTAAAGGAGCATGTGACTGCTCTAGAGTAAATAGTCAGGCCTTTCGTCGTAAAAGAACCGTTGTAAAATAAAAATGAAGTGTTATAAATTAATTGTAACTTGCCTTTTTCTAATATTTTGAGAGATATTTGAAAAGTGCAAGCACGGGATATAAATAGGTAAAAAGCTAACAGACTTTATCATGATGGAGTTGGCAAAAACATGAAATTATCATAAGTTTCATGTAAACTCTTTGACATGCAAATCAGACGAAGAAAGGTATGACTTATAAATGCAATTTTAACGAAATATTGTACAAGCAACTGAAAATTGGAAGGAATATCTTTTAATGCAATATAGCAGCATGTCCAGCCGGTAAGGGTTTCCTGATACAACGTACACTTTCAAAAAAAAAACAACTCACAAAGATGAAGAGCTAGTTTCTCCAATAAGTGTGAAAACGATATGGTCAACAATCAGGTCATATAACAACATAAAAATGAAAAACAAGGAGTATAATATAATTGATTTGTACAAAGTAGTAACATTTAATTAAAGACCTTTTCTTCTTGGAAAAAAATTTCAAATATGTAGTCATACAACAAAAACCGTTAACAATCCAGTTGTATTTTACTTTTAGAAGATGTCCGGTCTGACAAACGAATAACCTGTCGGAAAATAGCGGTTAAGGGAAAGATTTTGTTTCGTCTGGATAAAGTCGTACAAAAGAAATTCTAAATATTTTATCGTATGCTAAATATATAGCAAGAAAAGTTAACGTTAACATGGAATTATGTTCATCCAAAGGATAGGAATCCCGGAGCGATGGTTTCTGAAGTTTAGACGATATAATAAGTTCAATTGGGTCAAGAAACCATTCGTGAATAAGACGTGTTCAAATATATTATCAACAATTTATGGATTCAAAGTCGATATAGGGTGAACAGTCTCGATTCAATGTTCATTCCGGTTGGTGTCATAGCACGCGTGCAGGTTACTCTGATATCATTCCAAGATATCGTTTTTCTCCACAGAATGCACCTCATCAGGAAACATTTTCAGCTGCAGTATTCCATCGAGTGCAATGACCAGGACTCTAATGACCACAGGCAATGGTGGATCCGGATGTAATTCGTTAAACTGTGAGTATATATTAATCAATCTATAACCCATGTGTTCCTGAGGACAAATATTATTTGGCTTTGTTCCTTTTTGGGTCAGGTGAAATTCAGCACATAACAAATTTTCGAAAATATTATCACCTTGCCAATAATCTAGTCAAGCGGTCAGTCTTGAACCAATAATGCAAACTATGATGTGTTGATGTGATAGGTTGGGTTTCCAGGTTCAGTCTGAGGTCCATTCGAAGGCTTCATTTTAATATGACGGTCCATGCCTCTGGAGAATAATAGATATGTGCCACCTCTGTGGAAGATATGTTTTGCTATTGCTCTTTAGAACAAAAGCAACTGTTATTAAAAAGCAGGAACAGTAAAGCACTCATCATAGTATAATTTACAAGGAATATGTGTATCTTCTGTAATCTTGTATGTCACAAACTTATACTATTTATCATTAATCAGTAACAATGTGTACAATCTGTAACTATTCGTCAATTAGTATATTTGTCCAAACATGCACTGAGCCATAGACAGTAAAACTGGATTAAAAATATAGATACGATGCTGATCAAAAACTTATTTCCGAACATGATTTTAAATTACCGGAACAAATGTTTAGAAACAACAGTCGAAATGTTAGACTAGTGCCGTTACTAACAAGTTTAAACACATTTGCATTTGTAGATATGTCTTTATTCGTATAGATCAGATCATCCTTTTTCTGAATGCATATGTATATAAATTTAACTTTTTAAAAAACAGAATCTTTAAGATGTATGCTTAAAAAAGAAATGGGTGCAACTGTATTCAATATTATTTTTTAATATATTCTATATCGAAAAACTAGTGCATGTAACGCTTTTTTATAAACATTGATGCATCACGTTTAGCGATCATTAGTGGTTTAGTAATAACAGAATGCGTGCTATTTTAGAAACAAATATAATTGTCAATGTTTGCAGATAACATTTGCATACTCGTGACAATGAAAGAAATTATAAACTCTAAAATATGAATACGCATTGTCATCTTATATCAACTATAAACGATCTTTATTGTTTTTTACCGCTCCGGTGGCTTAGTTGTTAGAGCGTCCGCCTCGGATGCGGGAGGTCGTGGATTCGATCCCCGACTCAGCATTAAGAGGTCGGCCTGGTGTCAGGGTATTGTGACTGGGTGGTACATCATGCTACATGTCTGCGGCAAGATGCTCCAGTACTAGACATTACTATAAACTGCCACACTGCAGACAACGTAGCGATATGACTAAACAATTGTTAGAGCTACGTTAAAAATCATAATCGCATCACATCCTTTTTTTCGATTACAGGTATATGTGATAATATATCTCATGGGTACATTAGGCATCCAACAGATTGTACGAAATTCATCCAGTGTGCATGGAACACGCCGTTCGTTGACTCTTGCAAGACTGGAACCTACTGGGATCAGAGCCAACTGACATGCAGAAGTGGCAAGTGTTAAACATTCCATCGCAACGAATAAATTCTAACTGTAAAGCATTTTACAAATGATGCATACAAGTCCAATTCAAACTCCGCTTGAAAACATAATCTTCGTTATTTATCTTAACAAATTAACGTCATAATATTCCAATGTAAATTGCAAGTATCTTTGGCAGCAATACTCTTATAAAAATATACGTTTTGTCTTTATCATATAGTCCGTTTCTTATAGCTTATGGTATTTTTGGTTTCATAACACCATACGAAAAATATGAATTGTTTACTGTGCATTTTATCACGGAGCAATGATGGAGTTACTGGGACCTAAATGAATATTAAATCTTTTAAAGTATGTAAAAAGTATGAATATTTTATAAAATGAATATTTATCAAGCGTCTTAAATGTATATTTTCACATCGACCACACATTAATTAAACTCTCTCTCTCTCTCTCTCTCTCTCTCTCTCTCTCTCTCTCTCTCTCTCTCTCTCTCTCTCTCTCTCTCTCTCAGCCATAAGTGATGTTTATTGTTTTTTTTGTGCGGCTTACCTGATATTTGTCACACTTGTTCCTGTGTAATCATGATAACTTTTTTAAAAACTTTGCATTTCTTGCGCTTACAATTCACCCCTGAATTATTTACGCTGACATTCTACTGTCAAAATGTTGTGCATACTTTCAGTGAAGGATTTGCCAGTATACTAATATTTTCTTCACACATGATGCAATTCTGGGAAGATCTCAAAAATTTTTAGAGCATCACACCGCGATTTTTCTCAGTATCAGATACATCGTTTGTAATTGTGAATGCAAATTCTACAGTTAATGAAACACGAGGTACTTTTGAAACAAAGAAGCAATTATCTAAGGAAATAGGACTGTTTACAAAAAATCCTTGCTACAATTTGCTACCTAAACTTCGCCTTTTTGTTGAAATTTCTTGGAATGAATAACTTGTGAGAATGAAATAAAGACTGTGCCGCATATAAACAATTGTTAGTTTTCAAAACAAAAAGGTGGCCGTAAAATTATAATGATCGGTTTATATGTAGCTTTCTCTGAAAGAGCTCAGCAATTTGTTTCAATCAGCTTTTATACAAAGGGTAAATATAATCTTTGAAATCAAATTTGACTCCTTCATAACTTAATCCACATTTACATTCAGTAGCCACATTTCCATTCAAAGGACAATACGAATTATATTCTTCATATCTGCTTTCTTAACTCGGATAATAATCAGGTGGTTCTGAACATCTTTGTATTTTATCTGTTATAGACTGTACATGTGCTGCATAGTTAAATGAATGTTATCATTTAATTTAAATTTAGAAGATTTTTATGGCACGTCAATGTATCCAGTGGATATAAATGCATCTCAGAAATTCACAGAAAGATATTCCTCTACGAATAGCTTACGTATCCTGATCACATTCATTTAAGCCATCCGTCACCCTACAAAACTGAATAGAAATGGTTACTTGAAACTATTTATGTTTAATATGTTTAATGTATTTAAAAGTGACGCCTTTTCTTGTCTGACAGTTAAGACATGGTTTTTAGTAATTCTAACTCTAGTAAATCCATCTACTTTATTCTAAAATATCTTCAAACTGATACCCTGAAAAGAAACTATATATATATATATATATATATATATATATATATATATATATATATATATATATATATATATATATATACACACACATCATCAGAACTTGTTTGAAGTTTCTCACGATAATCACTTTTTCTGAAGACAAAGAATGCCGCAGTGGTTGTTGCAGAATTTAATTTAAATCAAAATCAGTGTAAACTAACTCAATGACTCTGAAACGATATCAATATGTACTATGTTTGAAAGAATGTATGACAGATTTTCATGAATAACAGACGGGAACATTCTCTATGCAGTAAGGAGATGTATGTAATGAAACTCAATTTCAGGAACTAGAGGAGTTCGCATATAATGTAACACAAAGCTATATGTCAGAAATATATAAGCCTGTGTATTATAAATTATAGTGTGTACTAGAAACATATTTAAACATTTAAACCAATGTTTTTTTTTATAGCAAAGGGAATGGGTGTTACAAGGTTTGGTGATAATTAATTTATGACATTGTATATTCTTACTATGCATATAAATCATGGAGATAGGAACCCCTGTCTAAAGGTGTATATAGATTCTAAATTAAACTAAAAATGCACGACCTCGATCTTGAAATTATAGACTGTCTCAGTTCCACTTATCGATGTTATAAACAGTGTTCATTCCCCCCCCCTGCAACCACACCATTCACACTAATTATCCACCCCTGTCAATTAAGCTGTATCGAATACCTGAAATCTTGATTGTGGTGAAGAATCATTTCAAATTTGACAGAGTTTGGGTTGCACGAATAGACCCTATAATATATTGATACACACACTTCCTGCCTTTACTGTTTTACTCAGATTAGAAATCTTTGTTGTCATTGTGAATAATTAAGTCAAATAAATAACTCATTCGGTACAGATAGACTTAATTTTAATAAGAAATTATTGACAAGCAAACGGAAGGTTAGATAAAATGACATCACAATCAATTTATAAGGATGTGAAAAATAAGCAACAACAAAAATAAACTTCATGAGCAGATAATGTCCGGAAAAAAATCAAGGTATAAAGACAATGTAATAAAAACACTATACGTGACATAACTATAACAAAACTGATACCATTTTATGTGAAGACTCATACATTCACAGTCATTAAAAACACATATGGAGAGAATTTGGCATTAAGGAGTTGTAGCTCCGTTTCGAAAGATCTGTATGTATATAAATAGTACATATGCCATGACATGAGACGTGCTGCATTTTAGCTTAAGTTACCTGATTGGACTGATTTTTCTCCATAGGGTCTTCACTGAGCACTGATGTGAAACAATTATCAATTAAAATTTTACTAACATAATGCTGACAAAATGGAATTGTGCATTCAATAATACCAATGTGACTAAGTTTCTCACATTCACATGTATTCTTAACTTGATAAAAAATATGTCTAAAGAACATCACCAACTTTAGTACAAAATACGAACAAAACATGGGAAGTGTTGTTCTGTTACAATGAAATTGGACATCATAGCTGTAATTTAATTTCAAAATATACAATTGTCAGATTACCAACACATGTCATGCATGAAAACATTAAATACAAGAAAGTGTAGTAAATCTTTCACGAGAAGGAACTCTGGTCCGTTTAAATTTCAATAAGTTATTTAAGGATTTTACTGAAAATGACCAAGATTTAGGTGTGAAGACTGTCTGCTGCTGAGAAAAATGCTACATTTCCCATTAATAGAGACTGGTAGACAGGTCACTGTTAAAAATGTAACGTTCGACGTTTTACATTGATAAACTAAATTGAGCCGCAGGGGCTCGTTACAAATAGAATTAAGTGTATATGTTTAGTTACAGGTCTGGATCTCCATGCCTTCTATTCATTGAACAATAGACTTAATTCGTTTGTAACGACCCCCTATACCTCACCTAATATCTCGGCGTTACCATATCCTGTCTAATATCACATTTGAACGTTTGCTTTGTTCTTATGCGATAGTTGATGAAAAGAAGTAATTAATAAATAATTGTTCCAAAAAAATCTATAATATGGTAGCAAATATTTATTCCTAAATATTCTGAACTAATCCTTCCCGAACGATTGAAATTGACATCCTGAGATGTGGTCTACGTCATGTAGATTTTGGTGTGAGAGTGTTTTGATGTGTTTATCTGACTGTTTTCCTTTGTGCGGTAAATTCAAGATGGCGTTGACATAGTATAGGAGAGGCAGCTGATAATGATGTAACGACATCAGTATATATTTTCTGATGTGTTTTATGGAAAGATTTGTAAAAAAATACACACTTCAGTGTGTTAGATCTGCACGCTATAATTTTCGAAAAATTACATTCATAGCGAGTTTAAGTGCAACTGGTAATACACGATTCAGCATTTAAGTGATGTATGGACCCCATGGTAACCTGATTGTCAATCAATGACTAAACGTATGGTAATAGTGATGTTCCATTTCTTTTAATTAAGTATTATACACAAGTTAGCAGTGAGTGTGAAATAATAACGTTTATGCACATAGACTTTGATTGACTGTATACAAATATGGAGTCTGTATGTAGTGAAAATGAAATGCCACTGTCACAAAATAACCAATTTCGTGGCAAGGAGAAATGGAGTTTATATTAAACCTATAAATTGAACATGAGCTATAGTTTCAGCACATAATGTTTTGCAAATAAAATCGAATATAGTCATTAATGAACAACCGTGACGGTAGTGTCATAAAAAGGGCACGAAGGCCTGTAATGACCATAAACAGCGTTTTACGATGAATACAATAAGAGATTCTCCATGTATTTGGATACGATAATCATTCCAATGGGGTTGGATTGGTAAGGGCAGACGTTTTTCTGATAATAATTAATATATTTCGTTGTATAATTAGTTGTAAATTAAACCTGCATATAATAAATTATATGGACCTGTTTATACGTTCCAAATTTCAGTACATGAAGAACCTCAAAGCCTTAAACTCTCGAAGTATCCCTGTCCATTCTGAATATCTAAACGTGTCTGATAATAAAAATGACACAATTTTAGTCATAAACATGAAGATGAACCCAAAATCAAGAGTTTGTTAAGTTCATAGTCTTTGTTCACTTGTTTTCTGTACGTTTTGAAAAATCTATTGTAACACAAATGAGAATATTTAAAGTTCATATTCATTGCTCACTTGTCTTTCTGTGCATTCTGCACTATCTATTGTAGCACAATTTGTAATTCGGTTTTCTCATCTGTATTAATAAATCTTGAGTGTATTTTTTTTACCTGGTATTTGGCATGATAATAATGTTCGAAGGAAAAATGCATTAAATCGAAAGACTTTAGTATTTTTTCTTAATGGAGACCACTAACCACAATAAGCTATCTCCTTGTATCCTGGTTCCTAAAGTATCCATGTCTTTGTAAATGACTACACTGAACAACGACAAAACTTATTTCTCTAGTATTCAAATAGTATCATTCAAACAATGTTACGTATCGGCTCGTTTAAAGTAACATAAAGAAAAGGACAAAGAGAAAAAGCTGTGCAAATTTTAACAAAATTAAATTTATTTCCCTAGAAAACACGGTGAAAAGGTGAAAATGTTAAATAGGGTTTACAATTTGCGAAGACAATCCAAACATTTATCCTAAAATTATGAAAAACACATGTCCTGTAAACAAACAAATCTAATTTAAATAGTCTGAATCTTAGTTCTGATCTAATATGGCGGATGATGACATCAGATGTAGGTTTTACATAGAATGTCCAGAATTTTCACTTTGAATCACAATATGTATTGTCTGTTCTGTTCCAATCTAGAATTAATTTTACTAAACGTCTTTGTCCAAAGCCAGCTATGTATAGTTCTGCAGGGAAAAATAATTATTATTTAAAAGGTAGAAGTGCAGCTATCATTAACAAAACACATGTCATAATAAAGTCGTTCTACAGACGCACGCATTCTTTCCAGCACAAAAGATTACCTTCTTCTCAAGGTGTTATGTACTCAATAAGATCTATCTATCTAAGGTGTTTAAATATGACTCTCGACTATTATGCTGGTACCTGAGTATTTAAGGCGAACTAAAGCTTCATTGCATGTACACGCACGCAGAAAACATGGCTGGCTATTTCGAAATCCCGCCCGCACAGTACAAAATGTCATCAAATATAATTAGAAATGACCGTAGTTACGCCCAATCATTTACAAAGCTTTTGCCGACTGCTTACTTGAATTGACAAACTGACGTGCAAAAGTTGTGCTCACGTGAGTCACATTTACGTTCTTAGAAAATGTCAGACACTGCGAACATAATAATCATCATAATAATAATTATACCAATGAAACAAAAATGAAATAGAAATAATTCAAATTTTAACACACATGTAATTAAACTACATGATTGTAAAAAAATATAAATAACCTGTTCTCACAAATACCGACAAATTTCACTGAATTACGACTAATATGTGCACGTCTATTTGTACAAATAAGTTTCAGCTCTGATCCATTACGTAGCTTAGTCAACCCACCGTAAAATCCAACGTAGAAAAGCGCATGCATATATCACACGTGTATTCGCCGTCATTAAGCATATTGCTGTATACTTCGTTTAATGATTATAGTTAGTAACAATCATGATATCCGCTAGACGTGAGCGAAATACTATGTTGATATTTCTTACCTGATAAGTTAGTATTTTGTTAAAACTGATATTTCCTTAATTTGAATCACAATGTTTGTTTGACAGAAAGTGCTTGCATGTAAGTTATTTTAGGATTAGTAGCTAATGGTAAGTACTTTTCATTATCATTCGACGGCTATTAAGACAAGACTATATGACACCCGAAAATGTGAACTTTTTGTGGACTCATACTTGGAAAAGTACATGCGCTGATAGATAGGATAAAATGAATTAGTAAACTGTAAGCAATCTATACGTTCCCTCTTATTATGCATTTCAAGAACGTTTCGGAATTCTTTGCTATTATCAGTACAGACCACAAATGTACTTTCAACGTTCAATATTTCATATCCATCACGTTCGGGGTATGAGTGTAATGTGACTCAGTATTGGTACTGGAATGACTGGAAGAATATCAATATTGAAGTCCACATTACACGAGGTCATGAAGATTGCTATGTGCATTGTACGCAAAGCCCAATATATATGATACATGTAACGCTCGTTGCATTCATGAAATAAGATAATTAGAATGCAACAGCTTCATGTTGCGATCTGTTACACGCAAAGATTACTAATAAAGTTTGCTTAATTTAGCTCATATAAATATATTTTGCGTACAACAAGCTGTTCCTGAACATTTAAATTACAATATTGTGAAGCTAATACTATATAACGTTAACCGCAATAAGTACCAGACATGACATTAGACTAAACAACACAGAGCGACCCTTTTAGCATATTAGTATTACTAACAGTTTGCACTAATATATGAGGCGCCGGAGCGGTCATAAGCTGGTTCAACCAGAAAGATGCAGTTGAAATTTTGATGTCGAAAACGGAGAAATCCAATATCATGTGTTAAATCAGAGATTTTCGATTATAAATGTTGAATTATACAGTGGTGGTTTCAAGTTCTTTTTCTTATTTCAACGTTTTTCAGTACATATTCAGAATTATACAGCAATGGTTGAAATCTCAATATCGTATGTCAAGAATCCTTAATTCAAATGTTAAATGTAATTTTTTGTGATGACAGTTCCGTTTCATATGTCATGTATATATTGATTTCATCTGTCTGAATTCTTATCAACAAGAAGCAACCTCCTTGTTTAAAAATAGCATTGTCCGTTCATGAGAGCGACTTCTAGTGAAGAAATTCATAGTAATTCTCTACCTGTGAATGGTAAGTTTTAAATGGTAATTGCATGAATTGTTATGTTGCCTCATAACGGAAAGTTCGAATGATGTATCTTAATACTTGATATTGTTCTGAATTGTTAAAGTGGACCTTGTGTAATGTTGCCACTAATCATTTCAACATATAAAACTAAAATATTTTAAGAGCACAATCACCGCTAATAAAATTCAACAGATAGAATCTACAAGTTCAACATATGAAATGGAACTTTCAGCAAAATCAAAGAGATTCGACAAGATAAATCGAGACTCTCGACATATGACAATAAAATTTCAACAACCGTCCTGAAATTCAAATGATACAACCTAAAATCTCGACATTGCATATATAATTTTCAACCAGCGCTGTGTAATTCAGCAGACGCAATCTAAATAATCAACAACTGAAATGGATCTGTCAACGTAAACTACATAAATTAGGAATGTTTGGCGTATGACATTGAAATTTCAACCCCCGCCGTGTAATTAAAAAGTCACAATCCAAAAGGTCGATATAGAAAATATAACCTTGGACTAATATTGTTTATTTCAATAGATACAATCTAAAATATTGCCTAGAAAATGGAAATTTAAGGACAAGCATTTTTGCTACAACACGTGAAATTGGAATTCTGGACACATGACATTAAAATTTCAACGACAAGGTTATGATTGGACCACCGATTGTCCGATACGGCGCCTCATATAAAGTGTTTCTCGCTGAAAACATTACTCGTATAGCAAGGGCTAAATGTAACTCAGTATTTTAAAATCACTAAGGACGAATATAAATCAGCCTGTGATAATCGTGTACGCAGTATCAAAAATCAAATACATTTTCTTTCTTATTTAAGACATTGATTTGATGTATACACAATTCGGTGACATTCAGTTGGTATGAGATACTGATAAAAGCAATCAACATTGTATCAGTATTGATACTTGGTACCCATAAGTTGACCCTTATTTCGCCGAAACCTCTCTGCAAATTTGCTGAAGATTTCTATAATGGATCGAAAATATCAAGGTCAAATAAAGTCTATCGATAAAAAAGTAGACGAGGTTAGGACCATATGCAACTAATATTTATCCCTTGTTGCCTGTGTTGTACTCTCGATATATTTAACACAAATATTTCGAAATTGGAAAAACGAATATTTGGTTTTAGATTTTGCTGCTCGTTGGAGGCCGTCTCTGACCAGAATTGTCAAACATTGATTGAAATAAAAAGTTTTAAGCTGGGATTCATGCACTGCGAAGTTTGTCTGCTCTCGGTCCAAAGACTCTAACGGCATAATATTGCCAAAATCCATAAGAACCATATTATTTATTAGAATGTTCGTTTAACATCGTCAATTTTGTTTTGGAGCAAACAATATCCCAACGTACATAATATCAATGAACCATCCATGTCAAAATCATTTTAGTTGTGGAGTCTTAAGCCTTTACAGCTAATCTCCTTGAGAACTTTGTTTTACCTACCAAATACTGATCTCCCAATGTTTCGAAATCACATTGAACAACATTCTTTGAACATTTCTCACTGTTTGAACAGATACCTTACTGAAAACTTCCAAGAGCTATGAAATGAAATCCTATTAGTAGCAGTTCAGTAAGAACGGTTAAGAGAGTACACCCCATCCCCACCCCAAGTAGATTCTGTCAGGGTAGTGGTAAGTCTAATATACAAATAATGGTTTCTGCACAATAATATAATAAACAGGTGACGGAGATCCACGACCCGCGCCAGAGTGAAAGGTCGCGGATGTGAGAGCAAGCGAAGATCTCTGGAACAGAAAATACAGTCTGCTGCACTAAAGAAGCCCCCTCGTTTGAGCTACATCCGGCGTCTTATGCTTGCCACATAAGATCCCCTTTTACATACAAAACTCCCTCAAAATGCCTAATATGATTGGAAATAAATAATGTGCATTTAAATTATGGCCTTTGCCACAAATGCCCACGAAACCCGATTTAAAATACTAAAAATGGTAAAAGGGCAACTTGTATCTATTCATTCAGATACTCGTTTCTTTAATACATGTACTCTAAATATCGAAACTAAATTTAGAGACAGCTAGAACATCGATAACCAGGCTATAAGTTTGACATACTATAGATGAATAATGAATGGTCAAAATTGTTACCTTATAGTTTTATTCCTGTCCCTGAAAGTCTTATTATTTGCCCGCTCTGGTGGTCTAAGTGATTAGAGCGTCCGTCTGAATGCGGGAGGTGACGGGTTAAAAACCCGGCCGTAATATACCAAAGACTTAAAAAATGGTACTAGCAGCTGTCTCGGTAGGCATTCGGTATTAAGAGATCAGTGTTAGGACTGGTGGGGCTAGTAGCATAATATTGTGACTGGGTGTGACATGATGCTAAATAATCACAGGGCTTAAAAATTATGAATTGTAACAAGGCTGGGTACTACTATACAGTTCAACACTTTATATAGTAGTGACAAATTGTTAAAATTTTTTAAAACAATTGTTAAAGCTACGTTAAAAATCCAACACACACACATACACACACACCTTATTCATGTGATAAATGTTGGCCCTGAAATGATCCCGATTGGATTGGTGTGCTGCTGTAAAAAAAACAAACAATAACAGGTGATTATCCAACTGAGATCACAAATTTCAGACTGCTGTAAACCAAAACAAGTACGCATAATAAGCGAGAAACAAGTCATACAGAAGGAAAACTCTAATAAGATGTGACTATCACACGTTTACGTTAGATTAGCTTCTGCCTCTCTGAATAATACTCTTAAATACGAATATCGTGACAGCCTGCAGGCAGACTCAAAGGGATAAGAGGATGCACTGCGACATTCTATGAGACTTTCCTCACCAGGTGGCATGAAAGTAGCGGTTAAAGGCACACATTAAGTAGCAAGCTAACGCGTGCAGTATAACTCAGTCGTACATGCCTATAAGAAATACACGACTTTAACAAAACAATCAACAATAAAATTACATCGTCATCAGTCGTTATGTTTCAGGACGAGGAGTGGAGCATAAAAACCGTGGCTAGGTTAATAATAAGTCCAATAATAATAAAAAACCAATACAAAACAACCCTTCCACCAAAGTGAAGTACAATTCTCAAATCCGAAATGAAAAATAAAACTAAGACCTAAAATATAAACAATGTTCGTAATTTCGAAGAGACAACCCGAATGGCAGCGAATATAAAAATGTGTTTGAATACAGTCAAATGTAAGTACAATAGTTACAATTAAATAGTTAAAATTAAAATACAAATGTCAATTTTTGACTTGCAATTAAAAATTAATCAAAGTAAAATGAAAAGCAAAATCAAGTTTGCCTGTCAGTGAGACCATCCAAAAACGCAGGAAAAATGAAGGATATGTCCAAAATTTATTACGTTATACATCTAGTAGTATAAAATTTAAAGTAAAATATAAACTTGCAAAAGAGACTATAATAAAACTATAAAACAAAAACGATAACGCCATAGTCGTTCGTCGAAGTGGTTAGAGGCACAATGATTTAAAACATATGTAAAGTATAAATGTTAAATCCAAATTGACACATAACGAAAAACACAAAAACTATAAAGAGCAGATCAGAGACAAAATAGAAACTTAAATAATATTTAAGATCTAAAGATAACATGTAAATATCTTTTAATTAACTATTAGAAAATGCAGTAGGGTAATTCAAGTAAGCGATAAGGGGATAAATGAGTAAAAGGCTAAAAGAGGAAGACACAGGAAGGGAGATGGGGGATTACCAGCGAAGAAGATAATCAGTAAAAAAAAGATGTAAATTAAGCAAGGAATAAAAAAGAACGACGAAGGATAAGAACGAAAGAAAAAGGAAGAAATGAAAACATCAGAAAAGATGATCAAAAGAAGACAGTAGAAGTAATTCAGAATTTCTGCCAAGAAAGTCCTTCTTAAAACTAGATAAAAGGATCTGCCATCTCCCACCTCCAAAACCTGCCCCACCTACTTTACACACGGGTAGTACAATATAGACCTGACCACATTCTGACATAAGGAAGCCCGAAAACTGAGCGGCTCCGGAAACAAAACTGATCGATAAAACTGTGCCAATTGAATTCGAATTCTTTATTTTCGGTCTGAACTGCAAGCTAAGTACACAATAAACCATTACCAAATAGAAAAATTCACAATTCAGGAATATTCTGAATCGGATATGTTACTATCACAACTTTGGCGGTCGGGTAGAGACTGTTCCCTGGGATTAAGAACTAGTCCGCGAATAGACCAAAATAAGAGATATTGTGACAGTAGACAGACAGACGGACGGATGGTTGAACGACTGCATTCTGGTCCTACTTCGTCTTGTAACTTGCTTGGGAGACAACGATGATGGAGATAAAAAGAACAACATTATGAAGCGTTTAGTAAATGGTTTTAAATCCAGAAGCAAAATTGTAACTCTTGGCAAGAAGGTCAAAAGCAACGTTAATTGATACTCATTCAATCAGGCAATAATTTATTCAAAACTGTACTAGTCCATGAAACCCACTGGTCAACAATTTGCAGTCAAACATGCCGTAAACATAGACGACTGGTAAACACGAAGAGGGAATATAACGTTCACTGTCTTTATGTTATACCATACACGAGGTGCCTATAAATTGTGTGTAGAGTTAAAGAAGTCTTCGGTGGAGAAAAAAACAACAAAAAAACAAACAAAAACAAAACGTTGCGGAATACGTTATCATTAAGATTTTCTAGAATGAAAAATCTGGTTCTCTTTCTTGTTTCAGGTTCTTATGTAGTTCAATGGAACGTCAACTTTATTTATGCGGTTTGCTGAATGCCGGCAGTTCTAATTTTGCGTAAATTAAAAATAAATAAATAATTTTGAAATATGTTTGCATGGCACCTCCACAAGAAAAGAATGCACCTTTATTGTATCACACCCTCTAGTATTTTATACCTGTTGTAGCGACACCACCTGTCTGGGAAACGCATAATCTAACAAGAAAGAAATAGTGTGTCTTTCAAATGCGGTTAGTGAATTAAGCTTCTTACTGCACGACCCCTTAAATGGATCCCAAGAATTAGTGTATTATTAATTGATTATAATTTCCAACTAATTTTAAAAGTTATTTTTTTTTCCATTCTGGCTTTGTTAAAATTCAGTTTTAGCCTATTAAAGGGAGAAACAAAACTTGTTTGATTGTGTACATCGGACATGATACTCGTTCAGCATGTATATTAAATTATAATAAGTATCATATTTATTCTTTTTGTTTGGAATTAAGAACCGCATCAATTTACAAAATTCTGGAGAAGACAAAGGCCATGGCTAATACATTACGAAGTTCGCAGTTACTCAAAAGCACTATCAAACACTGTTTTTTTACAATGAAAAATGAAACAAGAGCTTTTGGATTTCCTAGGATATAAATTTAAGAAATATAAGGTTACTGTTGGGATCAAAGATGTATGTATGTATGTATGTATGTATGTATGTATGTATGTATGTATGTATGTATGTATGTATGTATGTATGTATGTATGTATGTATGTATGTATGTATGTATGTATGTATGTATGTATGTATGTATGTATGTATGTATGTATGTATGTATGTATGTATGTATGAAGGTAGGTAGGTAGGTAGGTAGGTAGGTATCATCATCAGTATCTATGTATTTGTAAATGTACATCAATATGCGCATCCATCTATCGAATTATGTTTCCATTTATTTTAATTTTAAATTTGTTCTTTTCTTTAAATGCACTTGTTGTCAAGCAAGAGTGTTTGAAGTTATACTATAAGAATGTTTCTTAATTTAAAGATAGATTTAATCAAGTACAAATCTAGCTGTCTCACAGACTTGGTAGGCCGGAGTCCGAAATTTTTATGCTTTGACATTGTTTAAAAGTATTCCTATCCTATTTCTAAATTAGAAATAATACTTTGCTTAGAAGCAATCACTAAACATGTCCCACTTCAAAGGACAAATATATTCTGCCAGCATGTGGCATTTGGCTAGGTTTTCCTGTCGATTAGCATACACGCACAACATTGTGTACAGTTTGGTTTAAAATGTAACAAGATACGAGATTAGAGAAGATAGTATTACAAACTTGAAAGAGCGACAAACAATAATAACCCGATAATCTTGAAGTCGATAACTGCTGAATCTCATAATTTGGGTATATTATTCCCACAGACACTGAAGAACTGAAGATTTCAATGCGTACAAATTTGGGCAAATTATGTTTGATAGTATCACAAGACTAAATCAATTGTCGTGAGCTTGCAAGTATGTATGTCTATTTCGATAAGGTTCACTTATTGTCATTTAAAAAGATTTTCTAAATTTCTAAACTTATCCCAAATGCTCTTATTTATAAGAGGTCAAGGTCACATTTATGTAGCGAAAGAATAATTTTCTAAATTCTATATAACATTTGTCTATATCTATTTGGAACCCTATTGAAAACATAAGTAGAAGAAGCGTGATATTTAATGTCAAAAATTATATATTCAAATTTCTTCTATAGCATCAGCTATTTATACAAATCCGCATGTACTTGATGTGAAGTATCCCCAGTTGCTAAGGGTGAAAAGACAAACTCGCCCACATGTTCAAGAATCAAAACCCTCAACACGTAGACTTCCTATATACCCGGATGCCCAGGCACCATAAGGTTGCAGTCAAATTAAGCGACAACGTATGGAACATTAACAATAACACACCATTCGTGCTCTTCGAAATTGCAACCATCAATCCTATTTCAGGGTGATGTGTGTCACAGGCAGAAACAAGAGAGGGAGAACAAAGAGAATGGCGGAAAGAAGGTGGTACAAAAAGTCAGTAAAAACCCCACAAAATATGTAGAACCGTTGAAATGACCAAAGCATGGTAACTTAAAGCTAAAGCTACACATCAGCATGTTTCTCATGTGCCATGAAAATATGAAAATTTTTATTCATAATGAATCAATGCGGTAGAGGGGAATGATTTACAGAGCATCTAACTCTACAATTTGGTGACTAATCGTTCTACGAAAAACTGATACTGGCTGTTGCTGGCCAACTTTAAGGCTTCAATGATATTTTTGTTGAATGCGACAAGGTTTATTTTGTTGCCCTGATTTACGAAATTATAGACAAAACAAAATAAGATGATACCGTTTATAGCATCAAACATAGACAGTACATGCTGAGCTTTGTTTCCTGTATCAATTTAGTTTATTACCAAGTTTATTACGAGTTTTTTTTGCCAATTATACCTATTCATAAGGTCCCTTTATGTGGTACCATTTGGTCAACCGAGTCTTGACTTACTCGATCAACTGAAATGTCATTTAATTTGTACATTTTGAATGTATCTCTCCACGTATTTATTAGCTCTTTCTTATTGTTACATCATCATTTAGAAATTTAGTTTTGGAATTTGAATTCCCCTAGTTTCTAAGTCCCAGGTACTCTTTAACATTTTTTAAAAATCTTAAATGAAAACAACACGCTTACATATACAATGTCATTAAAAGTGGAAACTTTTCTTTTTAATCCAATTGAACAGCAGTTGGATAGTCTTAAGAAAGATGAGGTGCTTGATCTTGCCAGAAAGTACGACCTTTCTAAAGCAAACACTTCCTTAAAGCAACTAGAATTTAAAAATATTTTGATCCAATACTTGGTGGAGAAAAATGTTTCTGATAAAAGTGTTTTGGCATTAGTTAGTAAGTGCATGACAGACGCTGGCGTGAAAGCAATGGAAATAAAAATGAAATTCAAAATGGAAGTAGAGTTAAGAAGGCTTAAGTTTCAGGAAGAAAGAGAAACAAATGCAGTTACAATTTAAGAAAGAGGAGAGAAATACAGAAGGGGGTGGAAGAGAAAGGAGAGGGAGAAAGACAAACAATTATAATTTGAAAAAGAAGAGAGAGAGAGAGAGAGAGAGAGAGAGAGAGAGAGAGAGAGAGAGAGAGAGAGAGAGAGAGAGAGAGAGAGAGAGAGCGACAGATGCAAAACTGAGAAGGATGAAAGGGAATTTTAACTTAGAATGACAGAAATTGAGCTGGCAAGTGGCAGGTACGATTCCACTTCACATACAGATTCAAGTTTTGACATTGCAAAAAATATTAGGGCAGTTCCCCTCTTTAGAGAAAAAGAAGTAGACATTTTTTCCCTCGTTTTGAAAAAACTGCAGAAAATTTGAAATAGCCAAGGGAGTATTGGACTCGGCTACTACAGTGTGTACCAGTTGATAAAGCTAGTTGTATTTACCATTCCCTGTAATTAAAACAGTTCGGATTATGATTTGGTTAAGGAGTGCATATTAAGGGATTATGCGTTAGTCCCCGAGGCTTATCGGCCAAAATTCAGAAACTTTAAAAGAGAAGCTGGGCAGATTTATGTTGAATCTGCTACATAAATAGAACAGTTATTTAAGAGATGGTGTTTAGCCAAGAAAGTTGAACATAATTATAAATGTCTTGAACAACTTGTGTTGCTTGAAGAATTCATAAACTGTGTTCCTAATGATATTAAGAGTGATCTTGAGGAGCATAAGATTGAAACCTTGATGCCGATGAGTACCCCTTAACTCATAAAGTTCCTGTTGTAATCAAAACATTCTCTCAGCAGTCTACTATTAGAAAGGTATTTCTGCCTAATACGACTCTCAGTAAGCATCAATCTGGCAAACATTCTAAAAATCAAGCCTCTGAGAGACTTGATTCAAAATCATTGTCTCTGTCTACGTATACCTATTACAAGAAAAAAGGACACGACAGTTTTTATTGCTTCAGATTGAAATATATGCTTCAGAATTAAGATAAACTTATCCCAAATGCTCTTATTTATAAGAGGTCAAGGTCACAGTTATGTAGTGAAAGAAATAAAGTTGTTGGGTTTAAAAAAAAAACAAGTCTGATTTTATTATAGAGAATTATGATCCATTCATGTCGAAGGGTTCTATATCACTCTTGGGTTATTCGGCCAATCCTATCCCTATTAAAATTTTAAGGGATACCGGAGCTTATGAGAATCTTTTATTTTCAGGTGTTTTGCCTTCTTCTGAGATATTTTTTTCTAATGAGAGTGTTCCCATTCAGGGAGTAGAGTGCGGCTTTGTTAATGTTCCTCTCCATTCTGTGAATTAGTCATCAGACATAGTTTCAGGACGTATGACAGTCGGCATAGTGTATAACCTTCCCGTTGAGGGCATTAATTTGTTGCTAGGCAACGACCTAGCTGGAGACAAGGTTGCGGTTAATGTACTTGTAGCTGACAAGCCTTCTTTGAATCAGAAACTTTATCTAATTGAAAAAGAAAACCCTGAGCTATAACCAGCTTGTGCAGTTACCACAGCTATATCAAAGAGAGCTCTTGAGAATTATTTTCATAAGGAAGATATTCCATTAGCTAACACATGTGAATGTGAGGTTTTTGATGCGGTAACTTTCACTTCTAATTTGGATCAATCGGGTGGTTTTGATCACAATCACTTGTCGTCAAACAGGAAAAAGATCCCGAGAGGGACGTTAGGTAAAACTGAAGTAACAGAAGTATCTTTCTGCTATTTCATTAAAGATTGAATTCTTATGTGAAAATGGAGACCTCTCGAGGTACCTGTAAATGTCGAATGGTTAATGAACTATCAGATTGTAGTTTCAAAATCTTACAGACAGGAAATACTTAGTTTGGCCCATGAAACTCCTCTGGCTGGTAATTTAGGGATAAATAAAACTTATAACAATATCTTAACTCACTTCTATTGGCCAAACATCAAAAGTGATGTTTGCAAATTTTGCAGATCTTGTCATACTTGTCAAATAGAAGGAAAACATAATCAGAAGATACCTAAGCCTCATCTACAACCAATTCCTGCCTTTGTCAAACCATTTAGCAGAATTATGGTAGATTGTGTTGATCCCTTACCTAAGACCAATTCAGGCAGTCAATATTTGTTGACCACTATGCGTGCGTCTACAAACTTTTCAGAGGCATTTCCTTTGGGGAATTTTATAGTGAAAGCTTTTTACTCAGTTTGATCTTCCTCAATCTGTCCAATCAAGCCAAAGGTCAAATTCCATATCTGGACTTTTCCAACATGTTATGCTTGAATTTCGCGTTCTGCAAATTCAAGTCAAAAATAAAACTTTGGTTTCACAAAACTTTATATGAGAGAATAGTTGAGACTTTTGTTAGAGTTCATTCTCTCTTGTTCATTCTTCAAATTGTTCCTCAGTTTAGATTTTACGGTCCCTACAAAGTAAAGAAGAAAATATATGAGTTAAATTATATTATAGTAGTCAGGTATAAATAAATTAATGGAGTACTTGTATTTTGAAAGAGATAACCAAGTTAATTATTACAATTAATTTAGTGGAACCTGTCTCACAAACTGAGGATTTATGTGAAGAAATTCATTTGGACACCATTGAACTTGGAACAACAAATCATCAAAATTAGGAAAATTATGAAAGCTCTAGACCAGAAACTTTTACATTTGCAGTAAGAAGAAAGAAGTGTACATTAACAGTTATTATTCTAATATAAACATTTGTTGTCTGATACTCCTACCATGACAAACAAAAGTTTTCATGATGTTGAAACTGTTGATTCAAAACCTGTAAAAGAACACCCATGCAGGATAAACCCTCTCAAACAGGAATACTTGAAAAAGGAAATTCAGTATTTGCTAGAGAACGATTTCATAGAGCCATTAAAAGTGAATGGAGTTCACCATGCATACTTGTTTTGAAACCGGATAATACTTTCCGTATGTGCACTGATTATAAGAAGGTGAACACCGTGACAAAAACAAATTCATTTCCGTTACCAAGAATCGATAATTGCATCGATACATAGGAAATGCCAAATACTTCACCAAATTTTACCTTCTAAAATGATTTTGGCATATTCCACCTACGGAAAGAGCGAAATAAATTTCGGCCTTTGTGACTCTAGATGGACTCTACCAGTACAAAGTAATAACGTTTGGGATGAAGGATTCTCCAAATACTTTTTAACGTTTGATGAATATGATTACTTCCGGTCAAGAAAATTGTGTCGCTTTTATTGATGACGTCAATATTTACAACGACATCTGGAAAGCACATCTAGCCACGATTCAGAAATTCTTTGAAAGACTCACTGATGCTAATTTGACAATCAATTTATCTAAAAGTGAGTTCTGTTGTGCTTGTGTGACTTTCTTAGGACATATTGTGAGACATGGTCAAGTAAAACCTATTGAAGCAAAGGTGAAGGCTATCTCTGAGTTTCCTGTTCCTGTCAGTAAAAGCCATTAAAGCGATTTTTGGTATGGCCGGATACTATCGAAAGATTTGTTCAAATATTTACAATATTGCTAAACCTCTGAAAAATTTGGTAAGCAAGTGAAATAATTTTCTCTCGACCGAAAAATGTCAGGAAGCTATCGATAGATTGAAAGCAATATTCAAAAGTGCGCCGGTTCTAACTGCACCAAATTTCAAACAGTCTTTTAAATTGAATGTGAATGCAAGTGATGATGGGGTTGGATTAGTATTAATTCTAGAATAAAGTAATGGCATTGATCACCCAGTGTACTATTTCTCCAAGAAATTTAATAGGCACCAAACAACTACACAATAAAAGAGAATGTATGTTTAGCTTTAATTTTGTTATTGCAACATTTTGAGGTTTACATTAGCTCGGCTCCATTTTACGGTTGTTGTATATAGTGATCACAACCTCTTTACTTTCATCGAAATAGTTTACTTAATGTTGTCTTCTGTGTTGCAGAAAATGAGAAATTTACAAGAAACAAAAACAAAAAAAAATCTTCGATGGGCAACCACATTTTTTTCCTTCAAATTTACCTGACCGAGAAATGGGACCTAATTCGGGGATTGTGTTACCCCAATCCTGTCGATTATGACTCAAAGCGCCCAAAATTGGTTGGTTGGTTGGTTGATGGGCTTAACGCCATTTTTCAGCACACGATAGGCTATTCTTGGCGGCCAGTATTAATGGTGGAGGAAGAAACCGGGAAATCACCGGAAAGAACCACCGACCCACGAGAAGCTACTGGCAAGCTTTCTCACATATCCACATTCGCCGAATCCTAGACTCGAACACACGCAGACATAGGTGAGATGGCAGTGATCCGTAACGGACAGAGCTTTAGACCACTCGGCCACTCGGGGCCCCAAAATTAGCGAGTGACTAATAGCCACTAGACGTGTTGGGCACAACTATACTATACACAAAATTCCTCTGTCATTGTATACTAATCATGCAAACAACATAAAGTTGGATTCTCGTTCCAAAAGAACACTTCTATTTAAAAGCTCATACAAATGCAAGTTTCATGATAAATAGTCATAGCCATCTTTCCTTGCTTATAGCATATCTTTCACAACATGATAATTTAAGATACGAAATTCAACATGTCTACTTTTTATTAAAAGAAAAGAAGCAAATGACAAATGATTTTTTAAAAAATATATGTATATATGTATGTATGTATGTATGTATGTATGTATGTATGTATGTATGTATGTATGTATGTATGTATGTATGTATGTATGTATGTATGTATGTATGTATGTATGTATGTATGTATGTATGTATGTATGTATGTATGTATGTATGTATGTATGCATGTATTTTTGTTATTCCTCGTACATGATGCTATTTAATTTGTATTGTTATTCATGTCTATCAGTTGTGCTGATTATATTTAGTTAGCTTTGCCTCAGTAAAATAAGAGCATCATATCCCATAGGATCTCTAAATAGATCCTTACCTATATGTTGACAGTTATTACTAATAATCTTAATACTAAAACTAAATGGTACCTTTGGAATACATTTCCATTGACCGATAGAGTTCTGACGTTTCTAGAAGAATTCAGTAACTTCCCATTGGTTGGGATAGGTCACATGAATAGGGAATTTCGTCTAAAACTGAGAAGAGTGATCTGTCATATGGGGTATATTGTGAGAAAAGAGTCGCAATATATGTGTGTATAGTGATAGAACTGAACAATCGGATTCATTCTGGATTCAGCCACATTTCTTGTATTCTTGTTGCATGTCTTCAGACGTGGTTTATTTCGTACTTAGCTATTATTTGAGATGAAAGATAGTTGTTTTAGTGAAAATATAACGTACTAATTATTTGGATAAAATAATACTCTGGAACTCTTGTAAACTATTTGTAGGAGATCTGGACTTCTCCATCTTGATAAGGTTCAGATTATTGGCAGACCAGTACATTTCCAATTATGAAATTTATACTTAACGTTTTACACAGATATGGACAGAAAGAAAAGGTTGATAGGATACCATTTATTCTGACCTATCACCCAGACAATCCCAAAGTAGGTAAAATCATCGCAAACCACTGGCCAACCGTGCAATCGTCAGACATACTAAACCTAATACTTCCGAACAAACCTGTAGTAACTTACCGGAGACCAAAAAACCTAAAGGACATCCTAGTCAGGGCAAAGCTAACGCCAATCGCTAGTCAAAACCAACCTAGTCAATCTGGACCCTGTGGCGATAAAAGATGCAAAACCTGTCAACATATGATAGAGACCAAGACATTCACTAGCACAGTGACTAAAGAAAAACTAAACATACATGGTCCAAACAAAACGTGCAAAACAGAGAATGTGATTTATCTCATCACATGTAAGATCCGTGGCCTTCAGTACGTCGGATAAACTGAAGAGCTACACAAAAGGATAAACCTTCATAGACCTGATTGGATGACAAAAAAGCTGTACAGAAGTCCGGTCTCAGAACACTTCTCCTCCCCTGGCCACACTTTCAGTGATATAATACTTATCGCTATTGCTAACAACCACAGCTGGAGTACCGAAACCAGGAAGGAAAAGGAATCATACTGGATACGCCGCCTTAGAACATTGAAACGAAGCGGTCTAAACCAAGAAGACTAGAAAATGAAAACTATGCACTAGTAAAATTTAACATTTTCTAAATCTTCTTATTATCCTTCAATTTTTACTATAAGAATAACCGGTATAGAATCAAATATCCGGGATATAATCTGCGTTACATATGTACAAAAAGTAAAAATAGATGTCGCTTTGGCTTGTAGACTTTTAGGGAATTATACAACGTTTTCAGTTTCCGCATCTAGTCTATACAAGCTGGTTGTATTTATAGCTTTAGCACATGTGAAGACAGCCATGTAGAGGTTTACAAACACAACGTTTTTTTTTTATTTGTTTATCGTATATATATTTTGTATTTGCCTTTGAAAAAGACTCATTAAGAGTCGAAAGCGCTTAGGCTAGTTAGTTACTAGTTTCGTACTGTTAGTGGTCAGTTTATTGCATCTATATATATATATATATATATATATATATATATATATATATATATATATATATATATATATAGTACATTTTGTCGTTTGGAACCTCATGATGTAGTGCATTCACGGATTTCGCGAAAATTTAGTTGTGTGTTGACTCTTAGTGGTCATAGTACGGTATGCTCGCTGGTTCACTCTTTGAAATTTATATGTACGAATCAGGTATTTGTGTATGATTGGCTCAATATTTCCTTATGTCTAACATTTGTTTTGTACGAGGGATGTCACTTTCCAAAAGTGGTTTGATGTTCTTAATTGTTCATTCGCATAATTTGCTCAGCATGATGAGAATGGTAATTTATACATTCTATAAACTAGGTATAAAGAATCATCTATTAAGAAACGGCGAATAAATGACATCTCTGTTATCTAAAATCTCAACACATGGTCGACTTGACACCTCCATGTGATAGATAGGCGGTCACCCAGTGAAATGAAGATAACGAATCCATTCATCAGTCGAAAAATCAATACAAAGTAGGTATCGTGTGACTGTAATCATTCCATATATGACCTGACCCATGGGCATCTCCTTTAGAGCTTTGACTCCGAGAACGATGTTTGGCTATTCCATGTATTTCCTTTAAATAAGTACATTTTATAAATGTGCATATAAATAATTGGATATCAATTGAATATTTGTTAGGTGTAAGAACAATTTAATGCAACTAATTTTATTCCATTTAAATATCGTGAATCGGATTTGCCCATTTCCATAAGTCATTGGATCATTTGTTCATTTCACATCATACATTTCTTCATCGCGTTTGACGGCGTACATAAATTAATTAATTCCGGCCGCACATATGCATGAGAAACCAAATGTTGTTTGTGTATATTGGTCAACTATTTTATGCTAGTATAAGATGGATTAAATAAAGAGTGGATCCAATAAAATTCAATTGGTTGCAATCAAAATAAAAATCAATTATGCAATGTTCTCGTGTATAATATATTTGGCATCGTTTGGTGGTATGCTAAAAGGGGTTATTAGTAAAGAAAACTCGAGTGCTAAAGGGCCCTTGATTTGAACCAATATATGTTTTTGACACGCCACTGTAGAATAACACTTGTATCCCACTCACGTACAACGTGTAAATAATCCTTTAACCACTTTTTGATCTAAACGCATACCTCAGAGGGAGAAATTGAAGCTATTTTTGAAAAACCACCGGATGCTACAAAATGTACATTTGTTACACGTTTTGCATGTTACATATCTTCTGCCAAAATTATTATTATTGGAAGTGACACAACAAACGTGTGAATTATATGCATAATTGAAATAACATCGCTAAATGTATGAATTGGTTTTTGAAAGACCAATCTTGTTCAATATTTCATTTATAAAAAGAAATCAATGCAAGCTGATGGAGTTGTCTTTCTTAATTTCAAACGATTCCTTATTGATTGTATCTGAGACCAAAATATATGCGGGTCAAATATTGACTTTATTCTATCCAGATGAGGTTTATGTGGAGTTTTTTTAAGCATATACGTAAAGAGATATGCTGCTAAGTATGTTTCGTCATCTTACTGATTCTAAAATTTGATACGTTCATGTGTGTGTGTGCGAGAGAGAGAGAGAGAGAGAGAGAGAGAGAGAGAGAGAGAGAGAGAGAGAGAGAGAGAGAGAGAGAGAGAGAGAGAGAGAGAGAGAGAGAGAGAGAGAGAGAGAGAGAGATCCGCGGGTGTTAGTGCATCAATTTGATATGCACTTTCAGGCTGACTAAATGACAAGTTATTCAAAACTTTCGCACATCAGGTCAGGACCCTGGAGTGGAACAGGTTAAAACAATATGCATATAATATTGCACATCAGGCTGAGTTATACTCTAATGAAAGCTGAACAAGATTTTTAGATTTGAACAACAGTGAAAGTTACTGTATTTTTACATAACAACAAAATGAGTATGTATACCCTAATTTAAACGATGTGCACTTTTCTTTGATACACTTTCTTCTTTGATCCCATCCTGGTTGAAAATGTATAGTATCGTGTAATGCTATCTTATTTGTACAAATTCACAGTCTATTACGTGAATATATTTTCTTTTTTGATTCTTTTGGATGAAACGTTACTTAAAAGGGTTATTAGCGTGTATTCTATCCTATGACAGGTTTTTATTTCAGAAATTATTTCCGTCGATTGGAAATCTTGTTAAACATGCATAAATTTTAAAGTATTGCAAATTAAATTTGCCCAAGTGCGAAGATACCAATAAGAATAGGACAAAGACCGATATATATTGAGGGGTGACTGTCCGATTCAGATGTAATATTAAAAGCCTCATATTTACACCGGTCTCAAAGTAACAAAACTGAAGTAAAACATCGTAGGTCTCTAACACATTTCATATTCATATTACCACATCATTTAATATTAGATTCAGTGATATAAAATTCGTACACTTACAGCAATAATTCGCATGTAACTAAACCTTTTCCATAATGAATCAGGAAAGAGTTTGCAATTATATTCACTTATCTAAATTATTAGTGTAACTTTGCCGGCAAGTTGCAAAGAATGACCAGCGAAATCAAAGGAGTGCAAAATAGGAATACGAGTCATTTGCTGCTGATCAATTAAAGTTGTATATGTCGTAATATGGTATCGAACTTTGAACGACTGGCGGCTCTATCTTGGCTAGCTAAAGTTCATCGATCCACTTTCTTCTATATAGATTCTTGGTACGTGTAGCTAACCCAAACAGCGAGTCTAATAATTGCTTTCTTACCAATCGAATGTTCATGTCTATAACCAGAAACATTGACTGACTAATATGAGAACGTTTTACGTGATCTATTTTCAATATAACGAATTTCTTTGGAAATGTAACGAATTATCAAACTGAATCAGTTCTTTAGAGCTGCGTCCAACGATATCGAAAACATCAAATACTACTTTGGCTAGCCACTGCAACTATATGGCCTTAATCAAAGTAATGAAATAATTGGAACGAATAGTTTTACTAAAGGTCAACAATTAATTTTTCCCTTCAATACAGACTGAAAAATTAAAAGTAATTTACGGTATTATAAAATAAATCCCAATGATCTAAAAGTCTTATTACAAGTCCAAAATGTATTGCGTGCTTAAAGATTTCCATGTTTTGGTAACCTTGATGGTGCTAATGTGCCATCAGTCTTGGAGTATGACAATGATATAATGCACAATATCCTTGAATGAAGTCATACTAATCTTTAAATTGTATTTGGTCACAAAGTGAATAATCACTTTGTAATTGCAATGAAAAATTGAAATAAATCCTCTCAAATTATAACCAAAAGGAACTAGAGCTTTGATATTCCCACATAAATTTTAAAACAAGAATGAATAAGTCTGATGCAAACCGATTGTTAGGTATCCACACTTAAACAATGTCTCAGCAACCAAAAAGCTCATTATCTTAATAAAAATGACACCAAACTGTAAAGAAAGCCAGGTTGTAATAAATAAATTTCAGTCAATCAGCCTGACATACATTCAATGGACCATATAATTTGCAAAGAAAGAAAAAACAAACTAGAGGTTGGAATCTGTTAGCATGCACAGTATTTGGCTCTCTGATATGTTGTTTACAAACTATGCCTTACAATCTATAATTTATTATCATGGAAAAAGATAAAATCACAAAATAGATATACATAAAATTATGTACACCTACCGTTGACTAAGATCGACGTGATCTCAGATCCCTGGTTGCAAAAATAGGCGTTTATCATTTGGCAATTCTTGATTGGATTTTGAGCATTGTGTGTTTACAATAGTTCGCTTTATCTTCAGGCGTTCGTCTACGTATTACTGCGATTATTATAATTGTTCCTTCCATGTATGATTTCAGTGCGATAGCTGAAAATAACATAGCCATGCAGTGGCCAATTATGTTTAATGTGATTATATTGAATAAAAGTGTAGTGTTAGCGTTTTTAATAGGTCAACAATAATATAATAACTGTGTAAATTAAATGACAAATAATATGTTTGATATGTATTTTGAATTTAGCATATCCCGTTGAAACAAAGCTGATATATATATATATATATATATATATATATATATATATATATATATATATATATATATATATATATATATATATCAGCTATTAATATTAATTTATTAATATTAACTTCATATGCCTAGATTTATATCAGTGAAATTCGGAGTTAGTTAAAGAGCATGATAGAAAGTGTGTCTTGGTACGCATTAATGCCTACGTTTACGACTAAGTCACATGGTCGCATGTTTTCGTTTAAGGATGATTCATTGGTCGTGAGAGCATAGGGCATAGGGCTTGATGTGTGTTTGCCAGGATCCGTATCTCGGATGTATATATCAGTAGGGCATATTACAGTATGTATGTATGTATGTATGTATGTATGTATGTATGTATGTATGTATGTATGTATGTATGTATGTATGTATGTATGTATGTATGTATGTATGTATGTATGTATATGCAGACTAAAAACTGCTAATACTATATGGTAAAAGTACCGCACAAGGTCTTTTCGGATATTTGCGTGCATTAGATCAAGGACAGAAACTGCTAACTTACAATTCAAATGTTCAAGATTGTGATAATAATGCCATTGATGAGAATATGTTTATTTCTACCTGCACGATTGTGTAGACCAAAGTTATCGAGTCACATAAGTTATCGTTATAAAATAATTGACTCGGTGATTTCTTTAGCACTACAGTATTCAATGCTTGTTAGGTATTTTTGAGGGAGATTATTCATGTGCTTGTAGTAACAACAAGCAAAAACGCAATGGAATAATTTCAAAACAGAGCAATATTTATGTTCAATGTATTACACAGAATACCTTTTTATTTAGCTTGAGGTTTTGAGGGTTTTAGTTCTTTTGAACAAGGTTTCAGACATACTTTCAGTGCAATATTTAAGTTATAAAAGGAAAAACTTCTTTCAATCTATGATTCAGATATACATATTCTTGATTAAGTATTTAATGTCAAACATCAGTTACTCAGGCTTGTAAAGTATCATGAACTAATTTTCACTCTACTCAGTCAAAAGTGAAATCAATTTATGAACGATATACAAAAGAAACATTTTTAGCCTGATGAGACAATTTTGGCTGTTTGGCCCACGCCTCGAATTCTCTGTAAGCTAAGTATGTGGGTCTTTACACATTAGAAAATAGTGAGACTTAAGTTCAATTATTAACCCTTTTTCGAGGCGAAAGCAGAAACAACTTTGCCATATAAATATGTTAAAGGAGTATGATGATAGATATATACATGTTATTAATTCGATCAATTTCTCTCTACCTGTTTCACACGTTGACGAATTTACAAAAACTTCATTGTCTTTGGCTTAACCAATATTAATGTAAACCGGAAACTTCATCATTTTATTCACAGGAGGCCAGTGAACTAAAACAGTTTGTATTTGAATATGAGCATTGGCTTCCAGATGCTACCAGAACAAATAAAATCTATCATTATTGTGAAATTGCAGATTCCACGTCTATATGACAGCATCCTTACTGAATAAATCTCTTTAAACATGAATGTTTGAAAAAGGAAATTTAATATTTGCATTAGAATTATTGTATCGAACAAAATAAAATTAGCAGAAGTGCCGAAATAGATGACGCTTTCAGAATGTATAACGACTATAAAACTGTAAACTATGTCACCAAAAAGGAATAAATTCCAATACCGAAAATCGATAACAGAATTGGAAATGGAAATGCAAAAGATGTCACCATGTAAGAGCTTTTGAAAGTAATTTTACAAATTAATGTTTTTGTCAAAATGTTAACTTGTATGGTTACACCAAATCCACTCTCTTTGTACCGGTCATTACCCACAAGTTACATGCGTGATGTCCCTTTCAGCCCATCATATAGGGCATTTCAAAGTTGCAACAGAGTTACTGATCGTAGCACTTAAAATTACCTCCCTTAGCTCCAATGCGCATGCCCACAAAAAATTTCCAGTTCCGGATAGTTCAGAATCTTAGATGTACTACAGATCATTATGATCAAACCAATGAATAAATGATATCTGTCTAACATATCTTGTTCATGTTCATACCAGGAGAATAATTATAGACATTACATCAGATAATTAGATTCGGTGTCCATACTTTCATTATATCCGATAATTAAATAATATTTACTGTCCATACCTAAATGATGTATAATAATTAATTTAAATATACTATCCATATTTATATTATATCAGTAAATATATATTCATAATCCATAATTTCATATACATTTGAAGGAACTTTTCATTTTACTCTCTGACTTTAAACATTTATTGCACTTTTTTTTGGCTGCATAACTTTACGCAAATCATCTCAATATTTGGCATTTTTCATAAGCTCATATGTCTTTCTCATTCATTTTCTCAAGGCAAATAGTTCGTTTATAACACGAGTCAAGAAATTTCGATAAGAAAATTATAACACAAGTTCGATACGTCAGCTGATCTGTAATGCTGAATATTTTCGACTAGAAATGTATTGTATCTTTTTTTACAAAAATGGAACATTAATTATTTACATTTCTCGCTGGTTTTCTCAAAACTTGAAACATCAAGCATCACACGGTGCATGCAATAACTTTAAGCAAGAATTTTCTTTGCCTATGCTGACACGTTGTAATAATTCTCAAATTTGCTGGAGTCTTTAGACACCATTTCATATAAAACAACTTTCTTAAATTTAGTTTATTTTATTTCACTTTCCATGCATCAAATATGTAAGCTTCAAAGACGCAATTATTTCACATATTCCTTCCTATTACGTTGATGTGTCTTTTAAATCAATATTGATCCACGTGACCGGATGTAAAATTGCAGATAGGATGATTTAAAAAAGAGATAGTGTTGTAAAGGATTTCATTCATTTTTGTTAACACCCCTTCGTTTGCATCCTGCCATGAGTGTGAATGTTTGTAAGAGGATGCTCTTCAAGTCAATAAAAAATGTATAGTCACAACTATTCATATTTGTTGTCTTTATCTCTCAGTCACTCTTTCTATATTTGCACCACTATATGCTCGTTATTAACCAGAAGTATGTTTCTGTAATATACGTATGCAAACACATTCATTCAAGCATATACATACATATACATACCCATACACCAGATGAAATATGACCGACAGACGGACGTATAGACAGACTGGCAGATAGGTGAGACACAAATATCATATTCATACATAGTGTGTCTAATATCAATATTTCTCCGAATTGTATACTCTAAAAATTACATTCATTCAAGGAAATAAAATTAAAATAATCATCAAGGAGACTCTACGTGCGCATGTCTGTTCAAGCGTGGATGACATTTGTGCATTTTGAAAACATATATCCTTCCTGGATATAATTCAAGTTTTTTCATGAAAAATATAATGAATATTAACATAAATGCAACAGTCTTTATCGATATATATATATATATATATATATATATATATATATATATATATATATATATATATATATATATATATATATATATATATATATATATATTGCATAGTATTTATTGTTTTATTCCTTGTTTTAATTTAATAATGGTAATAAAACTTTACATATACGGTAGAGAAATGTCAGGTGTTTGATGGAAATGCGATTTTGTTTGTAGAGAAAATTACACATTATTCAAAGTGATCATTCATGTGAGTTAAGCTAACTGATGACAATTCTATTTATTAATTTTTTTTACTATATTACTTTTGGCAATTTTCAGAATCATGGTATTTTCCGCGCAAAATAATACCCGCATACGATATGTAATTTATAACTATTAAAGTCGAATTAAAAAGCATACATAAAAGGAAATGTTTTGATTCTGGTCTCCTTTAAAAAGTTAGAATTTTTTCTCGTTTTCGTTCAATCTCCATTAACTGCAATGATTGAAGCTGTAATAAACATATTTTCATAATTCCTCAAGCGAGATAAATTGCAGTAAAATCATTTTAAACAACGATACCATTTCGCACAATTAAATAATGCAAACTAGAGCATCAGGAAGTAATGAAAAAATAATGAAGTTTTTAAATAGACAGCGAACATTTATTTGAAAGTTGGCAACAGCGCAAGTCACTGAAAATAAGGATAAAAAACAATTGATGAAATATTAATAAAATTTCTTTTTAAGATATTTATAGTGATATATCGATCTTGCTTGCGGAATGTGAGAGGTCTGTCACATTTTCTTGATCTAGATCTACCATCTTTATTGATTGAACTTTTCGGAAGTGAGTTGCACCGATACGCCCTCTGGTGTTTTCAAGGGAAGATAATAACTGTGAAATGCCAAGATAATGTTGCCTAATGCTAGTGGTTTTCTTGTGTACTATTGTGGGCAATTAATTGCATTGTATGTTAGGGATCAATGTTGTATAAAACAACATAATTGTTTGATTATGCTGGTCAACCTTACCTGAGAATAATTATAATATATTTTGCTAAATGGTAATGTACTGAAATAAAATCGGAAAAAAGAGTTAAGTTATTATTAATACTCCGACATAATGAAGTAACTGCTTGTCAGGCATTGAATAAAGTATAAGTAATTTAGTAATAGTTCAAACGGGTAGACTTAAGTTCAGTATCTATGAGAGTCCACAATTATTTCTACCTGTCTGCTATCAACTACACATTTTAAATCATCAATCAAATATAATGTTTTGATTTTATCGTTCTAAAGACTCTGAAACAAAGAAGAATCCCTAGTGTGTATGTGTGTTTTGGCTGCATCATATATCGCTTGTGTATAATCTCATCATTGAATATAGTTTTCCTCATTTTTAAGAAGACAATGTCAATTTTTCATGAGTGGACTAATATATGATAATGAAGTGATGAATATCTTTTAACGAATTTTATATTAACGTTTCAGCTTTTGCTTGCATTTTCAATATTGAAGCCACATCTATAACATAAATGACACCTTTAACTTTGAGAGACTTTATCATGAAAGTATTATCTAAGTTTCATAAAATTAGTTTAAACGTTCTTACAATACATTGTGTATCAGAAGTAGGCTTTTCTTGAAACTATGATTCAAGCTGTTCAAAGCAATCCTGATAGAACTGGTACATAGCGGTATACTTACAGGTTCTTATTCAGCAGTTGGTTTTTTCCTATTGTTCTATTAATTCCTAACTTGTCCTTCAATACATATAAGGTAAGCAAGGAGTGGCAAGCGATATACTGAGAATATTGAAACTGGTACCACATATAATCACAGGCAGTCAACTACTAATATCTGTATAATTGCATTTCCAGATACAAACATACCTGAACCAATCTACAATGAACGTCAGTCGTTTTCTTGCTGTATGTATGGCGTTTGTCTGCGCTGCTCATGGGTAAGGCTTCAGTCTTTATACGTTTTATATAATCTTTTTTTTTCAATGTCTAACTATCGCTTTTGGTAAATATTATTACGCAAACTGTTTTATGTACATGTACTGCAACAAGCAAAAGATGTCTTAAAATACTTTATCCGAAATTTCAATATGCATTCATTATTGGTTTTATGTGGCCTTGCATTCATTATGCCAAAGTTCTTAATGATCGCAGCAACCTAAATATAATCTACTATTAAATTATCTAAAACATTTAAAATAAGAAGATATTTGATAAATGTTGTAATCCATGATTGATATCAATCTAAAAGGGTCGAAAATAGATAATGCAGATCTCAGAATATCTTTAGCGTTTCAAATCACACATAATATTCGTCTTCATGAAGTCACCACATTTTTGATCAATCACTGACCTCTCACAATTACATCAGTCGATAAAGGGTATATTCATTTTTAAGATCAAATTATGGCCTGTAACTCGCAACATAATTTCTCTTTTCTTTTTTGATTTGGCCAAAAAGGTGTTTGAACGTGTTTAGACAAGGATAATATTATACCATTAAGATTACCGTAAACGTTTAGTAAATTTAGCTGTTTTAAAATTTGTTCTAATTACGTCAATGTTCTGTTTTGAAAATTAGGATGTTATTAGCGGTATGCATTGTTATAACTTTATTTTATAGCACAATTTGCAAATCCCTTTCTGTATATCTCTTAATAATTATATATATATATATATATATATATATATATATATATATATATATATATATATATATATTGATCCGCGTAGATAGTTTTTAGTCTTTGTATTGATATGGCTTGCCATGTTATTTTCTTTTATATGATAAAATACTTTTGCTGTTTATAAATGTCGATCTCGGGTTCAAATCCGTCTTATAAAGTTATTCACTAGTCGGATTAACACTAAATGACCTATCTTAGAAATAAATTTTAATTTATTCAAGTTAAATTATTTCGAAATATGCTTATATATGATTGCGTGTAATAGTTGATTCCTAATTTTGCGGTAAATAAGAACTTTAAATGACAGCAATTTTCTAAAACGATAGTCAGCATGATACTGTAATTTGGTCTTAGAAGTAGATAAATTCATGTGCTATTCATTCTTCTGTATTCTTTGGCACTGTTCCATCGAAAGAAATATTTTCTAGCTATACGTTTTAGAGTATTATTTTAAGGATTATTCCTTCACCTTACGTATTATCCGCAGAATACAAAGAGTTAATTAGGAGGAAAGAAGATTGACTTTACTTGACCTTTATTACGATTAAGTCTTAAACATCCGATCATGCACATGGCCTTCATATACAATTATTTACTGATCTGAAAAATAAAGCATCATGAAAATGAATTTTACCAAATGTTCCCATTGATAATTAGGTGAAAGGACCAAAAAAACTTTGCTATTTACTGTTCAAGCAAACAATTCTGAACTAAACTTAACATAATATTAAAGCCTAAAAACAGATATTAATAAAACAATTCTTATTTCACTTGAAATCAAGGACATTTATATCTTCTACATACAAAAATAAATAATACTATCATACTGGTTAGATAACTTTTAATCCGTACTCTACGGAGATTTAAACACAGGTCCGTGGATAAACGGCACCTATCGTCTTGTCTGCACGCACCAGCCCATATTCTTTCACAACAAAGCACACATCACTACAAAATGATGCGATTGAATCTGTGTTATATGTACTCGTGCGTAGCATACACACTCGCATGACAGTGCGGTAACTAATTCTCTTCTAACTACACAGTCAAATCCGGATTACTATGAAAGAAATCAAGGTATATAGGATAAATTTATGTTGTTATTGTTGTTGTTGTTGTGGGTCTTAACGCCATTTTTCAGCATACGATAGGCTATGCATGGCAGCCAGTATTAATGGTGGAGGAAGAAACCGAGAAATCCACGGAAAGAACCACCCACGATAAGCTACTGGCAAGCTTTCTCGCATATCCTCATATCCATATTAGACTCGAACCCACGCAGACGGCGATGAGATGTCTGTGATCCGTAACGGAAAGCACTTAAGACCACTCGGCCACTCGGGGTCCCGGCTAGGATTAATTTAAGTGAATTATAAATATACACCAGACAGAACAGAAAGTGGTATTCCTGGATTCTTTAGAAGATATATAAATAATACACAATACGAGAGCAATGCTCAAATATTCTTATGTTATCAGACATAGTAATGTATCGTGAAAAAGCAGCCCTGACAACCTGAAACGTCAATCAAGATGACAAAATTTCAGAGTAAACATTATCAAATTCAGCTAATCACATTCTTCTTTACTTTCATCTCATTATCTTTGCTTCAGATAGTAATACTAACGACACGTGACAATCTATCTTTTATGGTAATGCAATTATAAACAATTGTTAATAACATTTATCATAAAAACATCCAAGTAACATTTAATTCAATTGTAAACTTAATTTCATTGTTTGTAATTGCTACTACATGATTCCTTAGGTCTCAATTTTTTTAATTTTGTTTTCATTACACCGTGCAATTATTTTTATAATTGGCATTTAATGTTTTCTAATGTTCCTATATAATAAGGAATCCAATTTTATAAATTATAAAGTAAAACTATATTTCTTGATATCCTTTTCATTAAAATATTATCCTCTGAATGCCGTGGTGCCAGTGTTTTGTGCCTGATTACCAGTATTTGTTTCGCAGAGTTCTAAAAATGCTTTGCATATGCAATTTGCATTTGTCCTGCATTCACTCATGGTAAAAATGTTTACATTGACCTAAATTTTAAAGGTGATGAGTTTCCACATATAAATAATTGCTTTAAAACTATGCACATTTTAGTGAGATCTGTATCATCCAAACCACATGCTACTACTCAGAAGGCTATCAGGTGTCCTGTGGATTATGGAACTTGTTCTCATGTGATAGATACAAGTTTGTTAAATTTAATAAATATTACTTTATACTTACTATCATTTATAAGTTTCGAATAAGCAAGTTGTCCATTTATGTTTAATTTTCTCTTTTGCTTTATTCTGAGCATTTTGTTCTTCAAAATGCTTGTAGAAACATTGTAGTTTCCTTTGATATTTCACTGATTCATTCCACTATATTGCATTTTGAATTAATAAATAAACCAGTCAAAAACATTTTTGATTAATCACTGAAAATTATAAAATTATCTATAATTGTTTCAATAAAAAATAGTCTTATAGAAGAATAATAATATTTCGTTCCAATTTATATTTCTATTCTAGAGCTGTTTCAAAGACATGTCCTGGGACAGCTGAATGCAGTAAGTACTATTTTAAAAAGAAACTATTCATCGTATGTATGTCTGTAAGATGTAATGAAATATAATGAAACTTTTCCTGAAATTATAGGAATCGCTTATATTGTAGAAATGAATAATTATTTTACTGGACTGTACGATTTACGATGGTGATAATTTTTAATCCTGGTGTTCAATTTTCCTTCCTAATTCCACAATATCTTGTTTTGCATTCTTTCTTTCAGTCCTTTCTTTTCTTGCGATTTATTTAAATGATGTTTCAGGGAGACAGTGGGTGAAGTACATTTTTCCCCCATTGCGTTTTAAAGTTGTATTATGTCAATTTAATATTTAATTGTTTAATAAATTGCACCTAAAGAACAATAACAAATGGTCAGTGTAAGCTGTTTAATTTGGAGTATTGGGGTTTCTTTCCTTAGATGTAAATCTGGCATAGGACGATGTCAGATGGCACGGCTGGCAATCATTGCGTTTTTACTCAAATATCAGTGCCTGTTTTCCAGACGTACAATAGAAGTGGAAAGGGTACGTTTTTCCTGATGCAGTTCTCTCTCGTCATGTAGAAATATCCTTCGTATTTCAGAAAAAGTACTAAAACAATCATATGCATTTGTTAAGGTATGCCTTCATGCAGCATAGTATTATAAGAGAAGGAACATTTCAATGAACATCACTTAACGTATGTAAAGAGACAACTAATAAAATTGAACAAAGACTTCTCTTCTTATAACTCCATATATCAAGAATACTATTTTGATGAAAATGTTGCGATGGAAAAGTAGGACCCAGTATAAGGAATTACAGATTTTACCTTTATTTTCTTGACGGAAATGTTAAGGTGGAAGATAGGGACTAGTTAAAGGGAGACGGACATGATAATAGATTTGAGTCGCTTGTTGTTTACTCGTTTCCATCATTGTAAAAATGTCTAGGTACAATGGTTCGTCCAAACTGAAAGATTGAATTCGCTTGATTTTTACCCATCTCAGGTGATGTCCATCTCATTTACTTATATTCAATTCATTCCTTGTATAACATGTTTGAGAACATATTTGCTTTGAGCATGTGTAGTTTTCTGCTTCTCTATGGGGTATACATTTTCAGTTTTCCAATGCATATTAATATCTGACTTCCATACTAAATACTTTCTAAGTGTAAGTTTCATAATACCCATTCAGGATTATTGTCAATGTTTCACTATCAAGAACCTCTAGGCCACCTTCTACTAAATCGGCATACAAGACAAGTAATTTGACTCATATTAGTCCTAACGTAAATGACTTGTTAATTTACTAAACCTTTGTTGTAAGATAACAAAAAACACATTTACATCCAGTGAACCATCTATCAAAGGACAACGAGTACAAGGCTATGCAAATAATAGTATGCCTCATTCTTGAGAAAAACATTCAGATAGGTGCTAACTGAAGGACTTCATCCCAATGAGATCTTGCCGTTTACATCCAATAGTACCTGTGCAGCGACACGAACTATATTAATGTTCAAGTTTTTTGAGAAATTTCCAATACATATTCTTCTTAAAAATTCATACTATTTTTTCAGTAAATAATTTCAGCCCATCAGGAACTTTCATTATGTAAAATACGTTTCTTTATATAAAACAACACATATGAAACCATATATAGGCTGATTCCGTAGCTCATAAAATAATTAGTTCGCTCTGCCCTTAATCAGATTGTAGTTTCGTAATAATTACAGCAGTTTTCATCGAAACATCCCGCAAAATCATAACTGCCTGTCAACGAGAGTTTCAGAAATTTCGATGAATTTATTTTAATTTTGATAACCTTTTAAAATGATAAATTGATAATATATATATATATATATATATATATATATATATATATATATATATATATATATATATATATATATATATATATATATATATATATATATATATACATACATATATATATATACTGATGATTAGTTTGAGAAAGGTTTAAATGATCACGGATTCCTATAGAAGGTGAAGGTACCTTGAACTGTAACTAAGACCTATCTATTGACTGATTATTACGCTTATTAAAATGATTACATGGTCTATGTTATCGTTAAAGTATACTGATGCAGACTATGAGGACAACTATGCAATTGCGATTTTATACATGTAGCAAACGACGCTAATTTAACTCTTATTTGTCTATATCTTTTACATCAGCCTACGCAATGATTTCCTGTGGAAACTGTTCATGCGAAACTGAAACACAAGCCTGTACATACCAATGTAGGAATGTGTATTGCTCTTTGCCGGATAGGATCCAGAGTAACAATTGTATTGCAACTGGCTGTTTACCGGGTATTATACCATTCCTTTCTACAAGAAAAAGTTTAGGTTTGATTATGTGTGTATATCTTTCTACAGGTCTATATGTACTTATGTTTACCCTGCAGGATGGATTATTGTTATGTATACAACACATTGCTATTAAAGAGATGTTTTAAAAGATGTCAGTATTGGATACATGATATTCAGTGATAGAACATCCTGGGCGATACATGACGCAATAGGATTATATCTTGACTAACAAACCATCCTGATCCGTTACTGATTGGACAAAACTGGAGTATAATGACGTCAATTAGACTGAGGTTTTGTACATTATATAGCTTCCAGATGGTAGGTTTGTACTTTGGTATCGGATCATTTCATTTGATAAACATGTTATTGTGACTTTTGGGTCTTGGAAGATATAGAAGAACTATTGTTGACTAAATTGATGATATTTTCCCAATTGAAAACCAAAAATCTTAATTTATAATTTGTTAGCTACTAAAGGACTTGACCTTGTTGACAATTAGAATACACTGAAAATGATTATTCACCCTATTTCTGCTTCTGAAGCTGCTCTTTAGATTTTAAGATAAGGGATAATTACCTGAAAATTAGTTATTACTAAATATGAAGACTATTGGTAAATCAGCACTTTGGAACTCATTTGGAATACTCTATATTTTGGACTTGTAATATAGCTTTTGGGATTATTTGGGATTTCATTCACCATATTTTATGTTATTATTTTATTTTTCACATTTTATTTATGTAAATACATTATTTTTTTAATTTGCCAAACATTTTGGCTTTTGTATATTCTATTTATTTTGAGACCATAGAGAGAATGATAATGAAAGTAAGGAAGGCTTTTTGTATGTACGATCGTCTGTTTGCTGCATATGCTAGCATGTAAGAAAAACACTCTTATTTGATTATTTTGAGAGATTTTGTTGTAGATCAGTCTATGTCTTCTGATATATATGTCCATTAAAGCAAAACAATACGGACAGTGCATTATTTGCAGTGCTAAACGTGTATCAGATTTTAGATTTGTTGTAGTCTAATATTATCAAAGTTTGTTACAGGAGATAGGATTTCAATGAATTATCGGCACTAGAATGTATATAGTTGTATTATTTAAAAAGGGACCGTTAGGCATTTCGTGGAACAATTGAGCATATTTGGATACTTTCCACTTTTATTTTATTTTTAGGCACGGCTTTTACTATTACTGTGTTCTCGACATATATAAACACTTCTTATAACATTTTTACTGCGACCATTTAATAATCTGTGCTTTTCAATCGTTTTGTCAACCAAAATTAAACCAGTTAATGGAGAATGGGGACTCTGGACAAGTTGGACTTCAGAATGCGCCTGTAGCGTCACATGCGGCGGAGGTACACGCGCACAAACGCGGAAAAGGACCTGCACCAATCCCGCACCTAGGTATGGTGGTGCACAATGTAGCGGCAATTCAACAGAGCACCAAACATATTCATGTAGTCCAGCAACCTGCCCTGCGGGTGAGACCAGTATAACTAGCACAAACTGCTATACTTTGTTCTTGTTCTAAAGTATTTATACTTCTACTGCTACTACTACTATACGTCATTTAATGACAATGGAGATTTAGTAATTCAGTGTTTGTGTTTTATTAGCTCCATTAATAGTAATTCAATTTTTGCTTATGTGTTGACTTGTGAATCGTTTAGGAAGGGCTAACATATTTTCCTAATATATATATATATATATATATATATATATATATATATATATATATATATATATATATATATATATATAACGATTGAGTGGCTATTCTGATGATATGCTTTCGAAATTAATTTCTGTTACGTGTTTTATTGCTAATTTTACTTACGAAATATATGAATATTTACAATGCCCATCACCAGATGAGACTATTACAATTCATATTCTGATTCTACCAAACTACCGACCAAACAATAGCTACTACAGGAAGAGCTTCTCTTAGTACCACCTTTTAGTACTCCCACTTTTACTGCAAGTGTAAATTACTACTACTACTACTACTACTACTACTACTACTACTACTACTACTACTACTGTAGCTACTAATTTAGTTAATACTATTACAATTCTCCTAACGTTGAGAAAATTTAAGAATTCATCTTTTGGCTATGTGTTGACGACAGACTGTAAACTGGAGCAATAGGTGTTGGTGGACTGGAATCGGAACGTATATGGTCACATATAGTTGAAGAATACATAGACAAAGTAGGAACCAGCCCTTCAACAATCCCATTCCCCACAATGGTTTCCCTACGTGTAGTTAAACCTCAACGAAATGTTAACATATTTAGTGCAGCAACACATAAATTTGTCCTATAAAATATGATTCCTGAGAATAAATATGCAGTAAAAAAACAATGTCGACGTATCTTGAATAAATTACTAGGCCATTAGAAAGAAAAAAGAAAACAGAAAAATTACGCGCAAAGAAAAGTAGCTTAATGAATTGTAAATTCCCATATTCTTATTTTAACACAAAAATATGTTTCTGGAGCAAAATGTTTTATAGGTGTAAGTATAGAATATAACTGTTTATGTGTGTGTGTGTGTGTGTGTACAACTATTGTCTTTGAGAATGGAAGTAAATTTCTAACCGACTTCTCCTTCTTCCCAAACAACAATTGTCACCATGCCTGAGAAACAAAGAGGTCCATTTCAGTATTAGTAAACTACACAGTTAAGAAAGAAGGTGATTCCGCTGTTATGCACCGCATAGTGCAGAGAGAGAGAGAGAGAGAGAGAGAGAGAGAGAGAGAGTGAGAGACTGGTAACATAATCAGACAAAACCTTGAGAAGATGGATGAAGTTTGATAGAAACAATGCAAAAGTAGTTTTACTAATATATATATATATATATATATATATATATATATATATATATATATATATATATATATATATATATATATATATATATAATAGCCCTTACATATTTCTTAATAGAAGGAATGAGTTCGCTTTATTCTATTGTTATCTTGTGTCTGTCGTTTCACCATTTTAAGACGTAGATGGAAGCTGGAGCTTGTGGAATGGATGGACTGCATATGGAACATGTAGCGTCACTTGTGGTGGAGGTTTACAGATTCAAACCAGGAACAGGACCTGCACTAAGCCAATTCCCCAGAATGGTGGAAGGCAGTGTAATGGAACTTCAATGGAATTTACCACCACTGAATGTACCACAAGGCTATGTCCTATAGGTAATGAATTCTGCCACAACTTCTATAGTAAAGAGAGATGTGGAGGTTCTAGAGCAGAAAGTCAGACCAATACCAATTATTGGAAAGAAAAAGCAATTAAGTAAAATAAAATGTGACATGACATGAATCCATTACAGCTTATCATTTATAACTAAACAAAAGCAATACGAATATGTTGAGTCTGCAAAATATTTTAAAGGTGTATGCACAGAATAGACACAGGTAAGACGGACACATTGTTGATCATGTTAGATGGCAGATGTTTGATGGCAAATGTTCGAACTCTTGTGCAGGCTATAAGTCATGTTAACCGATCATGGACGTGGAGATGAACCGAAATAAAAGTGTTAAGATATGAAAACAACATAATTCCTAATATACCTCCAAATAAATTTACTGATTCTATTTGTTGGTTATGTAATGTATATCTCTGGCTAAAGGAATTTAGATAGACATTGCAAAAGGGTTCTGAGAACCGGACGTAATTTTCGGTTGGTATTTGTGCAGCAAGTCTACACAAAATATTCAAACTTGTTCGGTTTCTGGAAAAATATAACTTAAAATCATTGAATGTGCTCACTTAATATCAGTATCATTTGACTTCCGTCAGAAGCGGTATCTGGCGTGCATTTACATTTTTTTCCATTGAAAGGGGAAATAAATCTTGCCATCGAGTCCTTCGCAGACACCAATTTTCATCATAATTGACAAATAACGCGGTTCCTCTTGGTGATAATGAAAAGCAAATTTAAATAGTGTTTTTATTGCCATATCAAAATGATCCCCGGACCACTTGCGTTAGTGAGATAGATCAACGCAGACAGACACTCAAGAAGGCGGATGAAAGGAATGGACATACTAATGAACCCTGAAGAACATAAAATTTGCACAAGTTGATCACTTGATAGTATTCTATCTACTGTGACGTTTTTTTATAGCAGTCTGTCCAAATGTATAAATATATTGTTTCTTCTGAAGAATGTAATGGTTGACTAAGACATCTGATTAAAACAAAATCTACTAAGACTAACCATACAAGCTTTCCTTCATTGAGGACTTTTAACCATTCATCTACTATTGATATTTAAAGCCGTTTCACAACAATCATACAGGTTTGATCTATTCATTGATATTGTATGGTGGGTGGGTTTCAGAATGAGTAAGTGGATATATCAGAGCATGCCATGTTTGCATAGATTTGTAGTTTTATATTTACACACCCATAATTATTTGTGGTCAACCATGTGAATGTACTTGCACCATTATAATCCATTACGAAGTTTAATGATTTTATTCAGCAAAGTGGAACATTATCCTGTTTTTGCTATCAGATGTCGGAGATTAACATATGAAAGGGAAATGATATCTTTGATACATTTTGTATTGATTCATTATTTTCTTATCCATTTCCTGGGAAGGAAACATTATTGAATGAATTTGTTATTAGTTAAGGTCAAACACTTCTATGTAACATTACTGCTATAGACGATCGGAAAATGGTGCAGTTATCTATTTAGAACGGACATAGTCAATAGTGCGAGATAATGGAAACCGTGAGAAAAATGAAAAATACGACCATAAGTAGGTTGCTAGATGTATACTGAAAAATATTCATGAGGAAGAACATATTGTTTTCAGTATATGAACAACATACCAAAAGGTAAATATTTAATGTCATTTGTAATTCGATAAATGAAGAGAGAGAAATCATGATCATGTGAATAGGAAATAATTTCAATGAATAAAGTGATATACTTTTCATTAACAAGGAACTTTCTTGTACAGTGTATGCATATTCATTTCTTATTAATACCCAGCCGGGCATTATTCCTATTGGACCGATTTAGCCCTATCGGGCTCCGTGCTCACTGGGTCCCCAGCGTTAGTTATTTCTAAAAAAATATTTATAGAGAGAATGTAAGTTTAAAGCGACGGAAGAAACTTTAAAGTTTAATATCATATAAAACTCCGTATGGATGTAACTGCGAGGAGGCTTGGAGGTTGTATGTATACTATAATTGGTAAGTATTTTCGAAGAAACATTTTATTAAGAAAACTATTTTTCTTCTTCGAATACATTACCAAATCATAATACCTTGGGATAATATGTAAGAGTTAAAGGGAGTTTCATTCCCTTTATACATAAATAAAATCCCGCCCCTAAGGTAAGAAAGACAGCTTCTAGGTTACCTGACTGGATAGTGACTCCATCTGTCAGGTTATATCTTCAAAAGTTGTTTAAATCTTCTTGTCTGTAATTTTAAATTATTTCTTTTTATAAATACAAACGGTGATATATTTTAATCGTTTTATACATAAAAATGGTTATATGTCTTAATAAAATTAAAAATATTTAGATTCATTTATAAAATGATACCTTATATATAGCAATCAGAGTTTGCCTCTTTCAGTGACCTGAACTTTTTTGTAGATTTGAGATGTCTGGAGGACAGCTACTTTTTTTAAAAACAAAATTTAGTAATAAAAATGCACATTGTTTAATCCTTAGTCCATAACTATTACAATCACACAGTTCCTCTTTTAGATATCAAAAATGGCTACCAACAGATATATGTGCTCATAATTAGATCAGAAATTTTGCTTTTTTGTGAACACATATTGTTAATGGCAATGGTGAAAAAAATGCATTGCTTAGATAGGATATTATTATAAGCGATTCCCAGATACTTAAGTTTATATCAAGTCTTTCCCTAAGCATGCTTATTTCGAAACGATGACACAAATGTCTTTCAATAATTATTTTCAGGCAATCTCAGATATTGATTTGTATTAGGATATGAGTATAGCTGATCAATTACTGGTTTTATCTTAAGCAGAAAGCATTCATCTTTTAAATAATTTTATTTTGTGTCTGTTTTTCCTCAACGTTTAATCCGGAGATGGAAGTTGGAGCTCTTGGAATGGTTGGACCTCAACTGGAACATGTAGCGTAACATGCGGTGTTGGTATACAGTCGCAAACCAGGAATCGGACCTGCACCAATCCCACTGCACAAAATGGTGGAAGCCAGTGTAATGGAATTTCGACGGACTCTAGGAACACGGAATGCCTCATAAGACTTTGTCCTATAGGTAATGTTGCAGCTTCCATAGAAAAGGATCATATAGATTCTAAGGCTAAACGCCAGGCCAATCATGCGAAAGAAATAATGAAAACGACCAAGTAAAATAAATATTAAGTGGCATAAATCAAGTAAAATACGCATCTCCTAATAAAAATAAGAAATACAAACCGTGTCCTCTACGAAACGTTTCAAAATGTGTAGGTACATAAAAAACAGTGATAAGGATCAGACTTGATTATATTGGAATCAACTTTAAAATATTCTAAAACTTTGGCAAATTATTTGTCATTTTAGCATGTAAGAGAGGTTCATATAAAAATGTAACATGAGAATACAGTAAAAGAAAGATAACACTGAACCTTTTCAATTTGTCCAATAGCAAGTATGCTGGTTCATATGTCGATAAGTGTGAACATCTTACGTTACAGCAATTGCAAAGACTATTTCAACACGACCATGGCAAAGGAAGGGAATCCGTAGTTCTTATATAGCATGCAAACTGGTAAAAACTTAAACACTTGCGTTTTTCTCCAAACATTACGGAATACGGGGATGTATGGCAAATGTTTATAAAATGTTCTGTTTGTGTGTGTATAGTGAGTGCTGTAGAAAAGAGAAACACATTTTGGAATGAACTCTTTCATGCACACAAGCATCAAACTATTTATACCACTGTTGAGTGACTAAGCGGTTCTTTCGATATTAATGAAAGCACAAGTTAACATTGTATCAATAATCAAAGGAGAATGGTCTCACAATCAGTTGTTTTATTTTTTATGGATATATATATATATATATATATATATATATATATATATATATATATATATATATATATATATATATATATATATATGCATATGTAATCATGCACTTGAGAAAATAGATAAAAAAGTATAAGAAAGCCGTCACCACAAACAAATTTCCTAGTTAAAGAAGCAAGGAAATAGACTTCATACTTAGTGATCATACAAGCCCATTTTGTGGCCTGATTTGTCTGGGTAAATGAGATGTAGACAGTTTGACAAAGTAGGAAGAAATACAGTAGTTCTAAATACTGAATTATAAATAAATGCACAAGTTTAAAATCACAAATCCATTAGTAATTGCGATAATTTAGTTACATGTTCAAAAGCCAAAAAATAATAAATATCCATGTATATGCTGACATTTGCGTCCAATACGCTTTCGGAAAACGACTTATCAGTAGCTAAACTGAAACAATACTGTACACATTTGTAAGCAGTCCATTAATATCTAACTTAAACAGCAATGTGTCCATACGAAAGGTTATTTCAAAAGCAACAATCAATTATATTGCAGTATTTGTTGCCAATCATTCATTCCCTTTTATTCGATATTTATTTACCGCATTATTGTTATTTTTGTATAAATACTGGGTGTGTTGGTGTTCTGATACTCCTATTTTCTCTGATTTTATTGTAATTTTAAATCTTAGATGGATTTTGGAGCGCTTGGAATGGGTGGACTTCACAGGGAACATGTAGCGTCACATGTGGTGGTGGCATTCAGGCTCAAACTAGGAACAGGACCTGCACCGATCCCATTCCCCAGAATGCTGGAATACAGTGTAATGGAACTCAAAGAGAATCTCAAGCTATTCAATGCTTGACACAAATTTGTCCTATTGGTAAGGAATTACTACTTCTACAGTAACCAAAAACGTGATTGTGTTAAAAGAAACAGTCAATCCCGTAAAATAAAGTGGCAAAAATCATTTGTAACTTACCGTTCCTAACACAAAAGTAACACAGATACGTTCCTCTTTGAAATAATTTGATCTGTGCAATCACATAAGATAAGCATTCCATTATTAAACAGTATTGATCCTGCGAGAGACGGCACACATATATAAATGTAACTTTTAAGAAAACTATTTGGCAGGTAAGCAGGAAGGATATGTATTGACTTTAAAACTTGGTAGCATACGAATATAAGTTAGCCATTAAACATTTTAATTTATCCCAAACGAAATCATCTGGCATATATGTGGAGTTGATATGAAGTACATATCTTACACTAACCGAGTTTTAGAACAAATATTGCAGTACGGGTCTGACACATATATATATATATATATATATATATATATATATATATATATATATATATATATATATATATATATATATATATATATATATATATATATATATATATATATATATATATATATATATATATATAGATAATCCTGGAATGTTATTTATGCAACAAGTCGATATAACAATATTTGCAATGTTTCCTTTCCACACAATATTACTGAAAGTCATTATTTTGTTTACATAAAATAGGTATCATTTTATCTTTCTTCTTTTAGAGGGCAATTATTTAAAGTGATATCTTACATATAACATTTAGCATGTTTGGTATGTACCAATTTGACTAAAGTATGGATACATGCAATATTTTATAACCAGCTTTAGCATAACAACTGTAATGTTTGAAGTACTTAGCCTTTGATATTTGCCGCGTAATAGGAAATGAAAATTAATCTAACAATCGATTACTTCTTCCTCAGACTTCAATTTACCTCGCGGTTCATAAATAAATAGGTCTATTTCGCTGTCAGTCAGATCCAGAGACTATTTGAGTCATTTTACTTGAGGAAAGATGTAATAAGTCTGTCCAAATGTATAAATATATTTTGCCCAACTGTAATAAAATCAGATAAACAATTACAAAATTGAGGAAAATTATAGATTAAAAAAATAAACAAACTTCCATGTTACAGAAACAAGAAAGTTATTAAGACAAATAAAAAGGAATTAGCATAAAGCAATTATAACACCCGTTATTTGCTCTAACAATGTGCTATAAAAATGTTTCCTCTGCGAAATGTTTTAAGCACATAATATAAACAAGTTTTAATAAAACAATCCTAATTATATGCGAGAATTTTAAAGAATTATAATATCAACTACATTCTTTACAATATGATATTGAAAGTAACGTAACCATTACATGATTTCTACTAAATAGGACGCGTTCGTTTCTTTATATTTCTGTATTGGTTACGTTCCCTCCTCTAATTCCAATTCTTAGCCGGAAGTTGGAGCGTATGGAATGGCTGGACTTTAACTGGGACATGTAGCGTCACATGTGGGACAGGTATACAGACTCAAGCCAGGAACCGGACCTGCACCAATCCCATTCCCCAGAATGGTGGTAGAGGGTGTAATGGAACTTCCACGGTCTGTAATACCACTCCATGCAACACACCAGCTTGTGCTATTGGTAAGGAAGTCTTCTTTTAAAATTATTACTGCGATTACTATTATTACTAATACAGTAAAGACGCAGGTAAAAGTTTGAGAATAAGCATTTAGCTGAATCATCGAAAAAAAAATAATGAAGAAAGCTAAAGTGGCATAAACCAATTAAAATTTTCAATTTTATATGCAAAAATCGTATTATAAATATATTTTCCCTTGGAAATGTTTGAAAGGTTCAGACAATGCATACAAACAGATAATAAGGAGATTGTAATGATCATGATGAAGAGGTGCAGATGAATGGAGTGAAAAAAGAATACAATACAGAAAGGGTAACTTTGAAACTAATATATCCAAAAGAGATATATGTAGTCTGAAAAGAGATATTTTTGTGTATATGTAGATATATAATGCATATCTTTGCATGAAGGACAGCATTGACGCCGGAAAATTATCAGGGATTATTATTTACTTTGCAAAAATGGACGCAAATTGGAGAAAAACGAGAAAATAGTATCGTAAAAAAAACCTCCAAGTTACAGCAGTAATAATATTGGACACCATTCAGATAGTAGCCACGCAAATTCGTTTAGTGCGATTGAGTTGTCCTGTTAGATTTACCCAAAGTGCAATATATTTATACGAAAATTTAATATAATACTGAATCGGTTTCAATACAGTTTAACTTCGGATTGTAGAGGTTTGTTAATTATATGCATCATGTGCTTGAAGTTACAAAATACAGGTTTTGAGAACACATATTATAAATAATGCTGCTGAAACACTGAATCGTACAGTATATTTTAAACAGTCCCCAGATATTTGGCTTGATATTAAATTTACTAAAATGCAAATTTATGTAACATAAATGTATTAGCAGCAATTATTTTAAACGAATTAGCGATTTTTTTCAATACGATATTTAATATACCATACCCATGTAATATTTTTCAATAAACAGAATCAGTTCAATTTTTTTTATTCTTATAATATCTCTGTTTTTCTTCCAATTTTTAAACCGCAGATGGAAGTTGGAGCGCATGGAGCAGCTGGACTTCAAATGGAACATGTATCGTCACATGTGGTGTATGTACACAGCCTCAAAACAGGAACCGGACCTGTACTGATCCCACTCCACAGCATGGGGGAAGACCGTGCAATGGAACGTCAACAGAATCCAAAATTATACAGTGCGACTCACAAACATGTCCTTTAGGTAAGTTTTCTAGCTATTACGTGTACAGCAAAGAAGAATGTAAATGTTCAGATTGAGCAGGCAAGCTAGCCGTAGAAACGTAAAAGCAACTAAGGAAAATTATTATATTAGTACACATGATTAAATGATAACTTCACGCTATTTCCTAAAAAGATTTGACAAAAATTATTTACCACTCGAACTCTTTTGAAGGAGTAGATATAATATTCAAACTGTTTGCAATGCAAATGTAGTTAACCGGTTGGAGATGTATAGGTATTGTAAACTTGTAACGGGTCAGATATGAACATAGGTATAAACCGTGGAAGCGTTTTATATATGCTGATATCTTTGTCCAGTGATCATTAACTCATGCAACTTTGTTTTCCCAGAACACTTCTTTGGTATTGTAGGCATATGGCATAAACAGTTTACAGTTTAACTATTCATGAACAGCCTGAGAAAGACTCTATAGGTGGATAAAATATACGTAGTCAGTTTATCATCTGTAATTTTTTCTTTTGTTATTTCGTTTCATATGTTCACCCTATGAGATGAAGAGGCAACGACAACATACATTCACAAATACAAGTTATGTGCACCTTTTATTCAGACAGTACCATTTGCGCTATGAATGTAGGATATGTATATGATCTACCTTTTTGCTTTGTCTCACATGTGTTTTTATTGATAGCTAACGATTTACTACAATGCATGTTTAGTTGATGGAGCATGGAGTGATTGGTGCCAGTGGGTATATAACAGTTCCTGCAGTGCTACATGTGGTGGAGGTATTCAGGCACAAACAAGAACCCGATCATGCACAAATCCACAGCCACGAAATGGTGGTAGAGAATGTAATGGAACCTTGGCGGAATCTCAAATAGTTCAGTGCAACACTGAAACTTGTCCTCCAGGTAAGATATGTTACTGTCAAAATTACTATTACAATTCTCATACTAAAGGGAAAACATGTCTATATTATTTTTTGCAATAAAACAATGCATTTATTTCATGTTTAATATAAATTTACCCTGATTATCTTTATCAATTAGCAAACTTCTTCAACAAAGGGATTTATGCTACTCGTATTAATTAATTTTTGATATTTTCAATTAATTTTAACTAGTGGACGGCGGTTGGAGCGCTTGGACTGGTTGGACATCAAGCGGAAGTTGGAGTGTCACGTGTATTAAAGGTACACAGACCCGCACCAGGACCCGATCCTGCACCAATCCCATTCCCCAGAATAATGGAAGACAGTGTAACGGAACTTCAACGGAAAATGAAATCGTTCAATGCAACAAGCAAAACTGTCCTCCGGGTAAGGGATGCTGCACATACTTAAACTGTAAATACGCATGTGCATGATATAGAGTAAACAGTCAGGCCAGTCAGTTGTTAAAAAGAAATAATATAATAAGAAAGTGGCATACATTAAATGTAATTTACCATTTTCTAACTACACACAGTCACAGAAATATGTTTCGTCCTGATTAATATTTTATAGGTGATTGAACATAATATGAACAGGTAATATTCAGACAGTATTTTCCAATTGGAGTTGGCAAATACTATTCAAACGTTCATGCAAACTCTTTGGCATTCACACCGGTCAAGGATAGGCTGGAATGGAAAATGTGTACTTACACAAAATGTTGTGCAGACAATTGACATGAAAATGTTAACATACGAACATGATATAAGAAATACACATATACATTATAAAGAAACGGTTAAGAATGTGTTTGGAAAATATCAGCAACAATACAAGGATTGAATGTTAGAAATTTATTAATAAACTTGCATAACTTCTTTGTATGCTAGAATCGTCATCTAATATGATGCGTTTTCGATACAAATTCGTACTATATTTCCAAGTGGCAAATATAGTGGATGGAGGATAGATCGTTTAGAGTAAATGACTGGCTAAGTCTTCTCATGGACAATGAATGTGCAACATTATACAATGAAACTGAATATATCCACAAAGAAAATAAATAGGTACGATAACAATTAATTTATATAACCAATACTATAGCACACTAAGGTAATAAAAGTGCAGTGGAAATTTAATGGATTATGATATTGCTCAATGTAACACACAGATGTGTTCTCATGAAAAGTGATCCTGCTATAATATATACTCTCAAGAAAAGAAGTAGACATGGGCGAAGAGGGAGAAGCTCTCAAAGTTAGAGTTTGAGATAGATTCTCAGATATGTGTGAATGCACTAGAGAAAGCAACCATGTCAGATATCAAATGAAAATAAAAAATAACCATAAGGAAATATAGTAAAGTGTATTTGGATAAACAATAATAATTCAGCTACAGTAACAAAACATTTCCTTTTTCACCATAAAACTATATTGAAAGGTATGTCAGAATTTGGCAAACTATTAGCCGGTCGGAAAAGAATGATACGGCAAAGATGTTATTTAACTTTATAAAGGTAGCGAATGCAATTGTTGAAAACTTGTGCATTTATTATATATCAGGAGAAGAAAACGGCAGATTTGAATTTGGTTCTTCTAAAATGAATTTTAATTACTGAACATGGATTTTCTGCAATGTAGACGATATAATAATTTCCATTGGGTCAATAATTCGTTATTTAAAAATTTATTATAAACAATGCAAACTATGACAGTGACATTTTATTGATTTAAATTCGACCGATGATGGGCAGAAGGAGTCAAAGTTCCCTTAGATGGGTACGATAGCGCGCGTGGCGATTACTCTGATCCTATTCCAAACATAGTTTTTTCTTCACAGAATGTACCTCGACTGGAAATTTTCTGAACTGCAGTATTTCCTCTGTTGCAATGACTAGGACTGTTTTGGCTTCTGGCGGCGGTGGATCCGAATGTAATTCATTAAACTGTGAGTATATTGTGAACAAATAGTACTTGTGTTTGTTGTTTGGGTCACGTGAGAATAAACATAAAATTTACACTCGAGAATGTTATCACTTTGACAATGATGTAGACAGACCGTCAATCTTGGCCCTATGTTGGGAACAGTGCTGTGGTGATATTAGAACTTCAGGTTCCAAATTCATTTTGGAGCCCGTTCAAAATCATTTTTATTTGCTGATGATTACTTGTGGAAAATAACAGATTTTATGATACCTCAGACAAGGTTTACCTTTTCCCCTTTACAAAAAAGCGCCAAAAACATTAAAAAATGTAATAATGTCATCGTTAAAGAAGGACTTTAAGTAATTTGCTTTAGCAATATATGTTTTTATACACAGAGCACTGATTATATTTTCTAAATTCAAGTAATGTTTGTAAACATTATATATAAAAAAACAACATTCAGAGTGAAAGCCGCGACACTAATATTGTAAGACAGTGTCTGGAAAGATACACGTTACGCAGAGAGGGGAAATAATAATCATTATTATTTAAATCAACAGGTCAGTTTGTTGTTTTAGTATAATAATCTCAAAACTTAGTTCATTTGCAAACTTGTTATTTATGTAGATGAATACTAATGCAAGGCCTGTAATTAATAATTTCATGCGCACCAGAATATAATAATAATAATAATAATAATAATAATAATAATAATAATAATAATAATAATAATAATAATAATAATAATAATAATAATTTATTTTCCATGGAAAATTGAAGCGAAGATTCGTCCCAAAATGAATCACGCCATAATAAAATGTACAGCATAGAGAACATGAACTACATAAGATAGATATTAACCCAGAAACGATGCAAATATTGCAGATTTTTCGTTAAAATTTGCATATAAAATTCTTTTTGGAACATAAATAAATTTGTACCTTTGTCCTTTAAAGTAAAATGGATAAACAACATTTAATATCTTTAGTTACGAAGCACCATAGCATGTTAAGCTCCTTTTAAACATTTCAGTATTTCAGTAGTTGATTTTTAGTAAAGGAGTGCTTGATTTCACTAATGGAATTCTTAAGCTGGGATAGATTAACCTGATACGCTGGTGCCAAATTAATTTTGAACCCCGAACCAACTGAAGATGGGTCCATTATATTGTACTCTTTTGTTGAAAGATAATCGTATATATATATATATATATATATATATATATATATATATATATATATATATATATATATATATATATATATATATATATATATATATATATGTGTGTGTGTGTGTGTGTGTGTGTGTGTCAATGAACAACGTGTTTAAATGGTGTTGAATAGTTTTAATACTCAAAAATGGTCCATACGATATTTTGCAGTTATTCATTGTTTCTGAAGAGATAAATTACGTATATGCCTAAATATTCGAATACAAGTGAAATAATAATTATGAAACAGAAAACACTTGCAATTCTTGATCTTACAGTTATGAAATGCTTTAAAATAAAATAATTTAAAATACACTTTGCTATATCCAGGATTGATTCTGATAATCCATGGCAACGGTTGAAATGACCTGCGTGATACAGGTACAGGTTGACAATAATAGAATATCTATACCTGTATCATGACAGGTTTATGATAATCAGTCTATGTTATGATTTTTGTGCTGCTGTAGACCTTATAACTCTACTCATCAAAGATGTCGAGAAAAGAATTAATTTAGTTGCCTCTGTGGAGACTTAAACGTGTGACTGCCGGATGACGAACGTATCCTCAAGGGACAATGCCATATAGTAATTTCTGCCGTAGCGTTTACACGCAATTGTGATAGAAGCGGTCGCTGCACACAGTGTGTTCCATTTATAAGTCAGTATTCTTAATAGCTGTTCTATTTTTGACTTTTCTGAGATTTGCACATGGACTTAACATCACGTTCGTAAACCAAATTAGAGTTCCAATTTTTGAGAATATTGTTCTTGATCTCCGTTGTTCAGCGAAAATATTTGTATTCATCCATTGATAAAAATGTTTTGATGTCCTAGTAATGGTTATAGTTGCCTAAATTTCAAAGAGTACAATTCTTTTATGAAACAAATACCGCTTGTAACGTTGGCATGTAATCATTGTGCACAAGTGACAAAGAAAGGAGGAAGTAAATTAGCCAAAATGAATACTCATTGTCATCTCACACCTGCAATATATGTTTGCCATTCCTTCCCAATTACAGGTATATGTGATGGGATCTCTCATGGGTACATTAGGCATCCGACAGATTGCAGGAAATTTATCCAGTGTGCATGGAACACGCCGTTTGTTTTGTCATGTGAGAAAGGGACCTACTGGGATCAGAGAAATCTGTCCTGTGAACCTGGCACATGTTAAGCATTCCGTCGCCACGAATAATTCAAGAAAATTTTGGGAAATAATACAACTTAAATGTACATAAAAGTGTTAGATGCGATGCACAAGTTCTTTATGTATAATTTATGTCACTTTTATTTTTTTTAGCAATGCAACACTAAAACATGTTTTCGTACCTAAACAAGTGCTCAACAGTTTCTGACGGCGCAATTACGGCATTTTATGAGATATAAATAATATCCGTATTAAATGCTTTAAATATATTTGAAAAATCTGTTCGTTCTTTTATTAAAAGAATATTTATTAGATGTCTTCTATTTTACATTTACACACTAATTTGAAGAAATGTAATCGAAATGAACATTTTGATGAATATAATTACAATCTATCTATCTATCTATCTATCTATATATATATATATATATATATATATATATATATATATATATATATATATATATATATATATATATATATATATATATATATATATATATATATGAACAATTATCTGTGTAATTTTCAGGGTTTGATAATTTACCCTACTTGCAATTACCATGAATTATTGACGATGACATTTTATCATGTGAAAATATTGTACATACCTTCCATTAGGTATTTTCAATTAAAACACTATGGTGTTTAATTTCACATATAAAATCTGCCTCATTAATTAAGACAAACCACGTTCATGTAACTAAACGGATGAAAAAAAGAGGTAAGTGGCAATTCAGGAAAGATTACAGGTTTGCAGGACATAAAGCTTTGATTTTTCTCAGTATTAGCTACATTGTTTAAAACTGTAAATGTAAATTCTGTAAAAAACGATTTAAATTCCAGTGACGTTGACTGGGGTCAAAAGGACAGAAGACAATGGATCCGGTACAAATTGCACCTCAACTTAACTGTTTGCTGAAATTACATAGAATAATACAGAGTCAGATAAAGAATGTGACATATGCAGATTATTTATATTTTTGTTGCTTTGCTTCATTACAAAATATATTCCTAAAAGTATAATAATAGGTTAACATCAAATGTCTCGGAAGGAACAAATGAATTCGGTC
>JAEAOA010001004.1:680000-835000 GCA_016746295.1 Potamilus streckersoni | reverse complement strand
GATATACTTACTCCAACTAGACAAGTTTCTCACTTCTTCTTCCACTTATTTCCTGTCTTAATCAATCATGATGGAGTTGTTCTTAAATCGTTTTCATGTGAACCCCTCTTAATATTTCTAGAAAGTGATCTCCACCAACAGAACACAAGGTTACGACAAAGTTAGTAGAGCCGATTCAAAGAAAAAAGCTTTATAAATATTTCAGTCAAGTCTGCAAATGAAAAATCACCTCTTCAAATAATTTAGAGATGAACGCATACTTGATATTTTATCTGTAGTAAATAATGTGACAGACAACTAAATTCATAGACAGCAATCGGATCAATAGGATGGTCATTATAGAAGGCACCAATTCTGTCAAGAATTTGCATCAATCTAAACAAACTTTTGGAGTATTTTGGTTTCAACTATTCTTTCAATGTTGATAGTTGGGAATCAGTACCAACCTCAGATCAGTTTGACACTATTCCTAATTTGAGAGTCTATATCAAATTTTTTTGACCCTCAACCGAATAGTACCTATGTTCGTCAAGAGACATATGGGAGAAAGGATGGTTTTTATGGATACTAGCAAAATAAATCCGATACAGTAAAGAAATTTAATTCAACAAATATTAGACAGTTTCTAGCTGGGCATCTCCTCCAACAGGAGTAGTAGTATAATGGGGTAGTATAGAGACAATGGAAAATACATTGTCTTCTTATAAGTTCTTCTATTCATCCAAGTTCTTATTTGCTGTCCTACACTTTTGTATTCTTTTGATTCTTTTCCTCCTCCCATCTTTCCTTCTCCTTCTCCTTTGCATATTTCGTCTTCCTTTCCTATTTTTTCATTCCAATCCCTGATTCTCTTTTTGTTTTCTAAATCTTTCTTATCGTCCTTTTAATTTCCTATTATATCATTTAAAATATCCTTTGCCTATCTTTAACTTGTTGATTTTCATAGACATTCTATTCGGGCTATAAGCCCCAAGCTACATTCTAAATAACATTTCCTCCACCATACCTATTATATCTATCACCTCCTGCAATTTTATCATTCTCTCACATGTTACTAGCCATTTTGTATATTCAGCATTGAATGGCGCGACTGATGAACTCTATGTATTTATATACTTCACATATTATCTGCTATCCGCACAAACGATAGCTAAGGCATAGAACATACACCTATATACTATCAACACAAACGAAGGAAGAGAAGAAAACTCACATATATACGATTCACACAAACGAACGAGAACGCATAAAACATGCAAATATCTACAATCTACACAAACAAAGGAAAAGAAGAAAAAATAACCATAAACTGTCCACACATACGAACGAGAACGCATAAAATATACCAATATATTCTATCCACACAATGGAACGCGAACGCATAAAACATGCGTATATCTAATATACAGAAAAACGAACGAGAACGCATAAAACACACCCATATTGTTTGCACACACACGAAGGAAGAGAATATACGCACACACCAGTACAGGAATGAGTGTTTATAGTCACAATACTCTACAATCACACGTATTGGTAACTTGAATATTGTTTCTTTTGTAGAGATCTGGTTAGGCCTGAGAAGAGCTGTTTTTCATTGGCTCCAATTGCATCTGGGTAATGGTGAAACCTTCACTCCTGGCTGGCACCACAAATACCAAGTCGACTCCAGTCATTCTATCAATTGATTTGTTTTGTTGGCAGTGCAGAAGGTGGTTGAGTGGCCTCATCATCCCCGGTTTCACTGTGAGAGATGGCAAAGACTTCAGTCTGTCTTTTATTTTGCAACCGGGGGTAATGTTGCTGCCGACGTGATTACGACTCTTGCCGCTGTCGCTCCAACTCCTACATAATCTCCGCTTAGTTTTCTATTTGTGTGACAGCAACTATTGGTACTGGTGGTAGTTGTTGTGGCTGTAGCTGACGTGGAGATGGTAGTGCCTGTGGAGGTGTCTCCACCTCAGGCTTCATCGCACACTGAGGCCTCATGATGAGATGTGGCAGAATCCTTTCCTTCTTCTCTTTCTAATTTCAATCTTCTTTTTCTCCTCTTTTATCTTGGCTTTCTCTTGTATTGTCTTCTTTGTCAGCTCGGACAGAGACGTCTAGCATACACCAGGTGCATTTGAAGTTCGGGCAATTTAGCAATTATGCTACTCGTTACATTACTGTTGATACAACACGGGTAATAAGATGGACGATCACTTCGCTATATATTCATGGAACATGAAAGTAAAGGAAAACATCCTCTACCCCAAAACTTACCATAACCCAAAAATCATGAAACACTTATGTTTTCTATTTTACCTTTTACTTACAAACACAGATATGCACGATTTGATAAGAGAGAAGAAACAGACTATGACTTTTTTAACTGACAAAGAAACAAAGTGCATATTTAATTAGTATCTCTTTTCTAGAGTATTGTTGTTTTATTAACGGGAAAGATGGCAATGGTTTTTACTAAGATTGCGACCCTCTCTCTGGTTCTTGCTGCTGATGCTGCTGTTGTTGTTACTGTTTTTATTACTTTTCTAGGTGCGTTCGGTAAGGATAAGTATCCATATTACTACTTTCAAGTTTGTTATTCAAGTAAAAATGCACTTCGCTGAACACGAAATGCATGAAATTGTTGACGGGAGCTACTCTAGCATCCTCTCCCAAATTGTTGTTATCCATTTTCATCACACTGTTTCAGAAACAAGTTACTGCTATTAATCAAGATAATCATCGGGCTGTCCTTTGATTTCAAAATCAATGGGAGCTGAATCTGTCAAAGAGTCTACTGGATTTTAGCAAATCTTCTATGCCTTCGCTGTTGAGCCACTACACATTGTGATTCTTGCATCGTCATCATGGTTGGTAACATGGAAAACAGATCCAGTTCAGTCTTGGAACAGACGCAATATTCTCGGTGCATCTTTTTATCTCTCTGTGATTTTTTTAAATAATCAAAATGATCTAACTCAGATGGTTTTACTTTTCTAATTCTTTCTAGTCCTGTACGTGTGAAGTCCTCTCAAGAGGTGGCTTCGTCATCTTTTTATGCCTTTTCGTTGCTGTGTCATCAGGGAAATAAGAATGCCTGACTCGACAGGGCATTTATAGGAGGGTTTCGTCGGCCCAACATGTCTTTGTCCGTTTGAACCAAGACAATTTTGCTTGCTTATAATTAAGCTTCTTTTCGGTTTGTTTGTCAATGATGACATTTTCGAGATATTCTTTGCCATGCGCTAACGTGGCATTTTTCAAGACGTGCAATCCCCGTCTCACCATCGGTTTCAAACAGGGAACCACTGTACCAAAGGCTGATTTTAGCATATCTCCTATGCCTTCGCTGTTGAGCCTTTGCTTTGTAAACATGATACATGTCTGAGAAAGAGTTTGAATAAACATTTTGGAAAGTGGAGTTTCACTGTGATTTTCCTTTTGGTAAATCCCAGATATCCTTTCATAGTAATGCAGACAGTCTCGAAATACATTTACTGACGGACAAATGGTGAGGATGTACAAATTCATAGTGAACATAGGTTAGGTATTTCCACCTTCCTCGTCAGCATTCGTGGCAGAATCCACTTTCATAACACGCAGTAGCGGTAGGGAGGTGAGTCCCACCAAGTAGTGCTCCCACATCACAGTTCACAAAAATCAAATTCAGTCCTAGATTCATTTCTACGGGGAATCGAAAATATTTCGCAAATCCGAGTTACTGGTCATAGCTGTTATTTCAATTTTCACCTTAATCAACTTATGATATCCAAAGCATGTCATTCAATCTTGGATACAAAGTAATGGCTAATATTTTGTCCTCTGAAAATGTTGCCATTTAGCGACGAGACATGTTGAGGTACTCGAGGTTGGCACAGTTTCTGGTTCTCTCGAAGGCTTTGCCAAACACGGCATTGAACATTTCAGCTATGGTATTCACTAAATGTTGACCGACTTATTTAACATCCTGAGAGAATTTTCAAACGATAATTGGTTCGTTTAGTTTTTGAGTCTTGTCATTTCGTAGTAAGTTACACTGCTGCGTTCATCCAAGGCTTGTTGAAATTGCTCGTCATGAACGTTGATGTTTTTGATATGTATAGGGTGAATTATTTCCACCAAAGCCACTTTCTAATGGGATTCGTGATCAAAATTGATGCCATGTGGTAATTATTCTGTGTAACAGCACATATTGTTATGTGGAAACACCTCCATGGAACTATCACTGGGTATTGTTTAGTAAAATTGGTTATTCATAATTCCAGAGTTCTAGTGACCGAGGGAAGATCCAAAGTCAGAGGAGTATCTAAATGAGGATTGTTTTGATTGGATTGGTGACTGTTGAAAAGGTGACCGTCGTTGGATGCATGGCTTCTGTTGTTGTTTCCGTTAGAGGAATATTTCAGGGATGCACAGGGAAGAAGGTAACCTATGCAACTGCTGAATAAAATGCCTCAATATTGTTTGTCTCCTTGTGGCATGACAGGCAATGGCAGCACCGATGACATAATACACCACAAAGTTCTGGCGGGAAAAGACGATTTGCGTTTCAGGCACACGTTCAGGTTTGCTTTCGTAGATCTTGCACAGAAGAAATGAGCAAAGGAGTGGTCACTGTAGTAACTGAGACTGTGTTGAAGGGCATGATGGTTACTTTGTTTAATAGTCGATGATTTGCTAAGCTTCGTTCCTAAAGTCAAAACTGGGAGAATATCCTTTCTATCATACTTTGCCTTCTTTGAAACGGCATTTTCCTACTTTTCGGGTTCATTGATGTGCTTTCGATCTTGTACACGTCGTCCTCTTTTTGCGCCACACGCTTTAACTCAGGCAAGTAATAGATTCCTTTTAACACTTCTACGTTCGAGTCTTCTACTTTATAGACGGGAGGATGACTGCCACGCACTTGTTTAGTGATACGAAACAATTCGGTGGTCTAATTAGGCAAGTAACCTTTGTTGAAAGTGCGTTTTGTTTTGCCAATGCGCACAAAATCTCATTTTGTCAACACTCCAGCTTTCTTGGAGACAGTCACTGTCTGTGACATACCAAACAGACATTCGAAGACGGTCACTTCGGTGTTGGAAGTCACTTACTGGGGAGGGGGACGCAAGTCCGATGCTCCGATGGTAAGACTGGTGTACTCATGGATGAGGTGCGCTAAGACGTCGATGTACTTGAGAGTGTGTTGATGAGTAAAATAGTTCCACATGCTTTCTTTCAAGGTGCGTTGAAAACTTTCCATGATGTCGGCTTTGGTTTTGGATTCTCAGTGTTGAAAAATGAATGTCACGTTTACTCAATTATTTTTGGAATGTTTGGTTGATAAATTCGGTACCTTTGTAGCTAGGTCATTGTTGAGGATGACTCCCACTCCGTTTCGAAACCAGTTTGATGGCTCGCACTAACTCATCGCTCGAATGGAAAGTCAATGGTACAATGCAAGCATATTTTTAGACGTGATTGTAGGTGGCTAAATGAGATACAGCGGCTAAATCAGCTTGCCATTGATGATCTATGCGCTCCACTCGGCTGAGACTTGTGAAAATTTTCGTCGAATGGGTTTGTTCATGGCTTGTACTTGTAACCATCGTTGCAAATAAGGCAACATATACTTTTTAGTTGAAATGTGGCAGCACGATCCAGTTTCTGAGCTCTTCCGTAACCTGCATGATGGGATGGATCGTAGTAAATGCTGCCTAGCATCGTTTTCATTTTTTAATAAGTTATCCATTTTTCTCTCATGATACTCTGAAGAGGTTTAGAAACGGCTTTACATGTCCAATGTGCGATTATTATAGTAGATGAAGGTAGTTTGGGTAGTGGTAGTGATGGTGGTGGCAGTAATGGGATGGCTTTTGTCGTTCTTTCTTTTTTATTCTTTTCTTCACTTCTGCTTTCCCTTCTTTTATTTCCACTTCTGATGAAAGAGGAGTGGATATCGTCTTTAAAAGCAAGCCAATTATGGGTGATGGGGAAGGGTAAGCAATGACGATACAATCTTACTAGGGACGGGAGCTGCTGACGGTGTTTGACAGACATCTTTTGCATCTTTTTCAGCAGGCAATCGTATGGCTGCATCTGACTTGACATCTGGGGGTGTTGATGGTGGTCTTGGTGGTGAACATTTCATGAATGCTTTAAAATCTTTCAGAATAGGTATAGCTGTTTCATCTAAAGATTTCTGGTGAAAGAGTTTCAGTCATTGCAACAAGTGACCGTACCGTTGAGATTTTTTCGTTTGTGACAAATCGCTGCGATCCATCAATGATTGCAATTCGTGTTGTAACTGGGACATCTCGGTCATATGAGGATTGGGAGGTGAATGTGGTATGCGTTGTTCTGGTCAGCTATGATATTTCATCCATCGTTTGTAAGTGACTAAAACTAGTTTTCGTCTTTCCATCAGATTTCGAGGATCACGTCTGAGATCTTTTGATTTCATAGATCACTTTATATTCGTGACCTCTCATCGTCATCCTCACATGATTCTTGACATTGTGCCCAATACACCTTTCAAAATATTTGTTCCTTTGGGTACAAGCAAGGGTCCGAAAAGGGGTAAAATGGCAATTCCTCAGCAATGAACCAAAATCTTTATCTTTGACGAAAGGTTATTTTCTTTTGGACCATTTGTCGCAAAACGTATCTATACATGGCTAGGCATTGTTTAGTCAAAAGGTATTTTGTCTTTCAAGGCATTCAAACAACATTCGCAAACGGCATAGATGATGTCTTTTGAGGCAGGCTGAATGAATTGTTTTCGTTTGGGTGGAGAAGCTTGGGACAGACCGACAACAAGTCCCAATATTTGAATAAAGGAAGAGCCAGTCCTTTCCTTTTATTTCCTTTGGGGGTAGAAGAGGGATGTCTTTTTTGGGCGACATTTTCCTTGGTTGGTTTGTTGGTTTCGGGGCCCACACCAAATATTCACTAACTTCGATCCTCTATTACACAATCGCTTCGTTATAAAGATGACAATATGTTTTCCAAAATCGTCAAAGGATCATCCTCTTTAGTGTCTCCTCTTTTTCTTTCAACGGGCGTGTCTTTTCTGGCGCTAACGTAAATGTTTGGTTAAGAGTTTTTTTCGGATGACAAAACTGTCCTTTTTCTTTTCCTTTGTGGATAGGAGAACATCTTTTAAGGAGATGTCTTTTGGTGCACAACATACACTAAATTCCATTGCTAGACATATGTCCCTTTATCTTATTTTGTTTGAACTTGTCCTTTATCATCTGTCATACAATCTTTGGATAACTTTTTCTATTTAAGAAAAGGGCGAACGAAACCTCGCTTTTGGTGACTTCTTTTGATGAGTGTGTCTTTTCTGAAGTTGACGTCTACGTTTTGGCTAATTGCTGTTTAGTATGACGTGACTGTCATTTACGGTTTCCTTGTCCTTTCGGTACGGTGTGAATTTCTTGGTGGGGACATCTTTGGGCATTCAGCAGCACAAAAACACTGATCCGTATTGTTTTCCTCTGGTCTTTTGTATACTGGAATGCGTTGTCACTTAATGTCTTTTACGTCGTATCAACTTGGTGACAAACATCATACTTCTTGGAGGAGTACGGAAAGGACTAAATCGAGGCAGTTCTTGTAAACCATCTTAAGACATCATTGAGACTAGCTTTTAAGACACGAACACATATTTGAGGATTTTTCTCGCAACTGATGCAAGGCACGAATCAATTTTATGGGAAGATGAGACTGAAAGGACGTCATGCTGATGGTGTGTAAGACAGAGCCAAAGTGACTGAGGATTTTATCGAGTTGATTTGGAGTTAATGTGGTTGTGGATAAGTCGACATTGGGCACCTGTACACCACATGTCTTTTGTCTTGGTCCCAGTGGTAAAAGAGATAGTTAGAAACTCGCAAATGATCGGGATAGGTGCGACTTAAATCCACGAGTAGATAAGAGTGTGGGGTGTTAGTGGCATCGTCGTACACATTAGTCACCCAAAGCGTTCTTACCCGTTTGGCTAACACTTACACTTGCGATATATCTCTATGGCTTTTAGAAAGACCACGTAATGAACATTGAGACTGATGGTGCGATGGGCTTTACTTTGTTGAAACAAATTTGTATTGATGCAAATGACACAGACATTATGATAATGCTCTTTGCGCGTGGGCCAGAGTTTAATTTCTTCATCGTCTTCTCCTTACATGTCATCAAAGATGACCAAATGGGTTTGGCAATGGTTAGACACAATGCCGTCTTTTTCGTCAGGAATGAATTCCACAAACACGATGGAGTCGCCTTGACTTTCTCGCAGAAAGGCTGTACGCCCATTGCCACACTTTGTAACAGCACACAATACTTTGAGGGGGTCGAAGGATCTAATGATGTTTATGTTCGATCAAACGTTTGACAAATTTGATTTTGTCTGAACCACTCTGTCCAGCAATGAGCATGTTAAAGGGACGGCGAAGAAACACTTTGAAAGTGGTGCAAGAGGGAGTAGAGACAATAGAGGTAGCCATAATAGAAGTAGTGCAAGGAAAATGTCAGTTTTGATACGAAGATAGACAAGATAAAAGCTTTTATACTTTTTCAAGACACTTTTATTGCCATTTTTAAATGTGAACTACACGAAAGACAAAATGCATAAAGACAAAATAGTTAAGAACATGAATAAAAGACACATCAAAACGATGATAGTGAAATACAAACAAGTTGTTGTTGTTGTTGTCGTAGGGTTAACATCATTTTTGAGCACAAGATAGGCTATACATGGCTGAAAATCTTAATATTGAACGAAGAAACGAGGAAAAATAACACCTACCAACGAGAAGCTACTGTCAAGCATTCTCATGTACACACATATGCCGAACCCAAGACTAGAACCCACGCAGACAGAGGTAAGACGGCAGTGATCCGGAATGGTGAGAGCTTTAGACCACTTGAGCACTCAGGGATCCCAGCTGTCGGTTGTAATTCTGAAAATTGCAGAATGTAAACGTTTCATCTTGCATTCACAAATGAATGAGCCGTTAAATGGTGTATAATGTCCCACTAGTCACATTATCCTGACACTAGTCCAACCAGTTCTAACACTAACCTTTTAATGCTGCTGGCTCAGCGAGGTAGCTATTAGTACCATTTATAAAAGTCTTTGGTATGACTCGGCCGGGGTTTGAAACCCCGACCTACCGCATCCAATGGCGGGCGCCTAATCACTAGACCACCGAAACGGTCGATCGATCGATTGATTGATCGATCGAGAGATTAATTACATAATTAAATACATTAGAGTGTCACATTAGTCTGTTTGCATATTTAGCGACAGAAACTTTAATTGCTATGAAAACACGGGTACTTATTTGTAGGAGTAAAAACAAAATCCAAGCAAAAATAAAACTCCCGCAGATGTAGCTTAAATTTTCATAAGCATATGTATCCAGACACAATTATTTCGGATACACAATCCACCTAAGCAGAAAATGCGGGTTCTTTATGGATGCTTGCGATAACTTTAGGCAAGGAGTTACATTTCAATCTAATATGTGGATCTTTGCAATAAGCACGCGTAAGTCTGCACTGTATCAACTAGTAAGTGTGCATGGTCCTTTATCTCAAATTTGCACAAATCAATTAAAAGAAATATTGCAAGCATGGGTAACTTGCAAAATAATGCGGCCAGCTTGCGTAACTGTAATTATTATATGCAGTTTGATATAACGTTGTTACAGAAACTTGCCTTAACAATTCACTTGTAGCTATTAAATCTCCTCATTAAATTTGTCTGATTCATTCAGTAAGAACCAAAGCATTATATAAGTCAAAAGGTGAACTCATTTAATTTTATGAAGAGATTTTGATTTACTGTGGAGAGAATGTATTTGGGTAGAAATAACTTTAAATAGGAACATATTAGGGATTTATATAGATCAACAAATAGTTAATTATCAATTTGAGATCCTGTTGAATTAAGCAGAGAGAGAGAGAGAGAGAGAGAGAGAGAGAGAGAGAGAGAGAGAGAGAGAGAGAGAGAGAGAGAGAGAGAGAGAGAGAGAGAGAGAGAGAGGGAGAGAGAGAGAAAGCACAGAACGCTAAACCAGACTATAGGAAATTTTACTACAAATTGTCGTTAGCTTAATAATTTTATACTTCTACTAAATCCTTCATGTGACTTATAGCAAATTATACAAGAAGTGACAGATTTTATACAGTATTTTGAGATATTGTTACTCCTAATAAGGGTGTCGAACCCAGAATTTATGTCTAGTGTCTAGAATAAAAATTGATAGTACGACACAAAGTCAAAGTCAACTTGCTGAAATAGGCCTACATCAATTGCTAAACTTGCTACATCTTGCATCGAAATTTGTTAAGTTGACGTATGCAGCGTTTTACTGGTTTAAATCAATCTAATGCATGTGGTCCAGATTTACTACACCACAGTATATATTAAAAGTTTGCAAATTCAGTTAAGAGTTCATTGTGTCGGCTTCTTAATGGTTCTAAGAATATTACAAGATATCCAGACAATAAAAATTTAGTCGATGTGAACAAGTATATAAATAAGCATGTAAAACATAATTTAATCTCTCACCCAATGTCACGACTTTGTGTTTCTTCTAGGTGTATAAAAAATGTGGTTACATATATTATATTATTCAAATTAACTTGATTTTTGTCAGGTTTTATACACGTTGACTTTTCAACAAACCAGTGACTCGATATTATAACCATTTGTTTATTTCTAGATCATGTGAAGGAAATTCAACGGTTTTATTTTATACAAGTAAAGCATTGGAATGTCTTTGGCATTCTGAATTATAAACTTAAAAGATCGTCGTTAATGGTACTTTTCTGTTGTGGTTAGAACATCACTTGTCATTTAAAAACCAAAACTTGTATTAAATTCACAACTCTCGGAATTTCAATTGATAAATGTAGGAGTCTATCAAGGACCTATCTCTCATCTTATTGTTAGTATATATAACGGATAAAGCAATGATACATAATCCTCATTTGGACTATTCGCTGAGGATACAACACTGCAACTATTCCTCGATGATACTACACTATGTGTACTTATTGTAAATCTAGAGGTGACTGTACAGATTTGCGAGTGGCCATGTTTAGATTCTTTCAGTGTTCACAAACGAAGCTGAGTTAAAAAGTGTTTTAACAATTAAATTAAGTTTGTCGGTAAATGGCTATAAGGATGGTAGTTCAAAAGATTCTAGGAAGATAACATAAGGTGATGAAATAAATACTATGGGTAAATGGTCCATTGCAGCAAATTATGCTAAATATCTACGACTGTGACTCAATAGTAGTCAATGGATTCTATTGTTGGTCTTTGAGTCCCCAAACGCCACGTTCAATCATTATATCCATTTAAATATATTGCTACTAGTAGGGGTTTTATAGCTAGATTTTGATGACTAAAATCTCCCAGAAATACACATAATTAACCTCTACACTTATATTTCATTTACAAAGCATAATGTGATTTGTAATGAGACCCTGTGAATCTGCTATAGCCCTACAGCAATTTTCATATTAAATGGAATGCTTTGCTGCTCTAATAAACCTTTAAAATCTTTCTCTTTGAAAGCTCATATCGTCTTAACTTCATCGGCAATAGGCGAGAACCCAAAGCAAACATTCGTGTATTGGTCGGTTTAAACACTGTTCTCACATCAATGTTGAGGGTGTTTGTTTCAACGCAGACATCGAGGCTTTGAAAGTTTCCGCATGTCTCCGGCAGGTGTTAAAAATGCATTGTTGAAAAATACGCCGACTATGACACGTGCAGCTTCTGTTATGTATCGAAGCCATTCGTGCTGTAAGGAGACGCGGTCGCCACCTTCGTCCGAAGCCTTGATCGGTTGATAGAAGTAATACGTACAGTGATCTAGAATCAAGACAAATTCTATGCTCAGCTCTTTGTACACAGGCAAGTACCGCGACACAATATGTGCAATCACGAACTGCACATCAGCCCCGAGAAAATCAATGGTTAGACTGATTCACAACCTACACGGCTGTTACGGAAACTTTATCATCGAAATTATTTAGATAGCCTTCGCAGAAGGAATAAACGCAATCTCCATCACTAAAGAGATGCCCATGACGACAAGCTGTTGTTTTCACAGCTGTATAAAATGTTAAATTGTCCGCTCGCAAAGGCATACAGCGGCTACAACCCAGCAAACCCAACAGCTGGATAACCTGTCCGGTCCAATCGTCTAAGAGTGGGCCTTGAAGCAAAGCTTGCCATAATGGTGCGGTTGGATGAGTTATGGGTCACAGGCTAGCACACGTGCGAGTGATAATGTGCTATCAACATCACGAGGCATTAATTGACAAAGCGGTTACATTGTTAATTTCAACTTCGAGTTCCCCACACCAACTGCACGCAGAACATAACACATATTAGTTAGCATTGAAGGTCATGACCATTCCAGAGCAATTGCACATAGTCTGTCTATTAACGACCTTGTCAACTAGGTAGAAGGCAAGTTCAATGACTGCACGAAATTGAATTAGTATGTCTAAGTAAAATTTCGTCATTTGGATGGTACAGAAGGTGGCGAAAAAGACCACCAAAAGAAACAGGTGATCTACTACAGAAACATGCATTCATGTAAACAAAAGGGCATTAGCCAACAATGGCGTGATGACGTTATCTGACAAGTCACGCAATGTCATTGATATCGAGTAGGGGCATAACCGATTAGCATTTTTTTTTTTACTGATTTCCGATTCCGGAATTTGGGCATGAAAATTTTCCGATTCCGGATACGATTCGATTAATCGGAAATGCCTACTACCAGGAGTTATTTGCCTCTTACACATCCGACCAAAATCTCGCCTCTCTATCCCTGTCATCTGAGTTCACGTGACAGTGCTACTAACTGAGATAACTCATCCGAGGACTTCATAACCAAAAGACCCAGTTATATACCGGAAATCCCGAGAAAACAAATGTTCCATCTTCTGGCAGCTGTTGATAAAAGTTTTTGTTCAATACCGGCCTCTAGCGTCGATAGTGAAAAAAGTTTCAGCACTGAAGATGCTATTTCCAGGAACAAACGATCGAGCATGTCCGCTGAGAAAAGGGAGGTACTACAATTTCTTGCAAAGAACATGGAAATTATAAATTTTGATTATTAAATTTCTATATTATCTATTTAACTGTTTGGGTCATGCCCATGCGTATAAAAAATATTTTAATAAATTTAAATCAATCGGTCTAACTCAAGTATTATTGTTTCACCCAGTTGTGTTGACCATATTGGACTTTTTGACTTCTTATTTAACTTTATTAACGCACAAACATGCAGAGTTAGAAACGGTGCTATATAAATTCATTTTTATTATCTTCATTTTCCGAATCGGTCGTTCCTGCTTTGTCCGACACCGATTACTCGGAAGCTCATACTATTATCGAGGATGTGGATGCTTGCTTCACAACGTTGATGTTGCCACAACCATCACCTGTTTGAAGGTAAACACCAAAATGATTAGTATTATTACAGTGGAACAGATCACTACAGTCTTTCACGGCACGACTGCCTCAATGAACAGTGAACAGTTGTGCTTTGATGTGTCTTCGATGTCTTCCAGCAAACGCCTAAGAATATAATGAATATATATGTGTATTAAATAAGACACTGTAAAACACGAATGCAATCATATACGTTAAGCATGCGCACACATAACCAATGTACAAGGTTATTATTATAAAAAACTGGTTAATTAAATTAATCTCTATGCAAGAAAAATTATCTCAAAGAAGTATAAGAACTCGAACATTTACTCATCCTTTAATTTAACACATAAATAAACTCACTTGTTCTAGGCAGTCATTAAATGGTTAACTTACAACAGACTGTATTCCATCTAACAGAACGGAGTTATATGGCATAAATCTATCTGCCACATTTAAAACGACTTATTTACCATCCAGTAAGTAAAACAATTCCTCATAATGTCGATAGCCAAATAATATATTGTCTATCTCTACAGCTGCATATTAGTCCTGACAAGTTAATGGATTTCGCAACATACTATCAATATTTGGATTTGATGATCAGAGCCCTATGAAATGTGTTTTACCTTACACGCCTTTTCTGACATAACTTGCTATATTGTAATAAACTGTTGCCAGTCTTCTCAAAGTACGGTTGGCACGGATTCTGGCAATATATAAGACTGTACTACTATCACCTGTACCGCTGCTACAAAGGCCTAACTGATAATTCTCACTGAAAAATTTGGTACGACAGTGGAAAGATACCGACAGTGCAGATAGACGGACGGATCTGTCACTGATGTCCATGTAGGGTCTATTTTACTGGACCATTTCGACGAATAGGGTCCCCATGCTGGGACGGCTGAACTTCTGGCCCTGGAAGGACGGCTGTTGATGTCGGGACGGCCGGTAAAAAAAGGAGGTATAAGGAATTATTTCAAAAATGTCTGGAATGAACTCTGTACGCCCTGAACTACAGGTCATGCTAGGTGATACGTGAGCTGAGAATCTGAGCGAACTGGGCTACCCCAGTAAGTTAGAAAAAGCTGATTCAGCAAGCGAGGAAAACTTTGCCTTGGTATCAAGAGTTGTGTCGTCCACTCCTGTACCAGATTATTCAGCTGTTCTAATGACGGCTTTACTATTTCCACATCTTCTTCCTCGACGGCTGCTGTGTAACTGTGGTCGTTGGTTGCACCCGAAGAAATTTCGGAGGAGTGAAAACTAGTGTCTCAAACAAGACTTGTAACGAAGGTGAATTATGGATGACGACGTGTTACATCTGTTAATGTTGCATGGCGAAAAAAATCTGATGTACATTTTGTACAAAGCAGGCATAGCGGATATACACCATTGTTCTGAACTGTTTTCTATTTTAAGCACTTGAACGACATTCCATTGAAAAGATAGATACGAAAAATAAGGCAGAAACTAGTTATCTATTTGAAATTATTAACTCCCCAAATCTCTTTCGTAACTAATGGTAAAGTCTACATTATGTCGTACTAGAAATCTATGTCCATGTCATGAACTTATGCAAAATACTTCGTTTAATAAGTTTAGTAAATTATAGAAAAACATAATCAAATAAGAAGAAACCATGCATACATTATTAACGCAAGGCATTAGAACTAGCTTCTTTCTTCACAGATATAACTTATTTATAACATTGCTAGCTGGCACAAACCTGTCTCTGAAACGTATTATTAAAACAAGAAAGAAAACAAAAACGCTTTTTCCAAATGCAGTTTCTGATCTAAGCTTGTAACAGAACGCGACCAGACAGGAGATGTATTAAAAACTGACTTTATTTTCTGTCTAATTTCTGAACTTTATTTGTTTTAGTTTATATATTATCTTTACTCTGTTTAAATACTTTCTGTCTAAAAAAGGAGAGAATTTAGTTGGTTTTCGTGTGTGTACTTTAGAAGTACTGACCGGTAACTGGAGACTCCTTACTGTATTAAATATAATTTTGTTGTGCTTCGGTTTGAAAGTAAAAAACAGCATCATTCTTAAATATTTTGGCGACAAGGAATATCACAGCTAATGGATTACGAACAGTTGTTGTTGTTGTTGTTGTTGTTGTTGTTGTGTGTGTGTGTGTTTCCTGGCAGGACAACTGGTTTTCATACATTTAGGAAAAAAAACATATTTGCAGGTATGCAATGCAATGAACACTGACAATATAAACATCTTGATCTCGCAGTCGCATAATTTCAATGAAATATAATACTAAGTTCGAAACAATTGATTAATTATTATTTTGATTGGAATGATGATATAGATTTTTAATCGAGCTACGCGGTGTGTTTGCTGGTCTGCCAGATATCTAAATCTAGTGCTATTTATGTTGACATGATTACAATTTAATGAATGTACGTACTTGTGTATGTATGTATGTATGTATGTATGTATGTATGTATGTATGTATGTATGTATGTATGTATGTATGTATGTATGTATGTATGTATGTATGTATGTATGTATGTATGTATGTATGCATGCATGCATGCATGCATGCATGCATGCATGCATGTATGTATGTAAGCACGCACGCACGCATTTATGCTTGCATGCGTGTATGTATGTTTCATCACCTGCAAGGTTATGTATGTGTATATATGTCGATATATGCATTAATCTATCAAACTGTCGGATTTTCCTTTGTTTCTTAATTATTGCTTTCTTGTGATCTTGAGATGATGAAAGTCTTTGAAAATTTATGGTTTGTGATGTGTGCGTAGCTGTGACCCTTGTTGAAATTTATTAAGCCTATTTTTAAATTAGAAGCAATACTTTATTTGGAAATAGTCGCTCAAAACGCCGCTTTTGTAAAGACAAAATATGTTTTGTCAGCACGTGGCATTTAGCCATCTATTTCAGACTATTAGAGGTGGATTTTAATAACTGTCATAGAAAACTTAGATTTGCTGGCTTGGAGGTCAAGTAGGCATTCTCAAGCTTTCTTTCGTTTTCTTATTCAATAACCGCATTAAGGCACCTGGACATCCGATCTTCATTAGTATGCAGATACATTTTTGCACTTTTCGTTACGAATGTGGCAACGAGAACGTGTTCTATATATATTTCACATTTTAAAATGTTAATAGTTTAGGCGAATTTCTCGTGCATCTTCGACAGATAGGGTACTAAACCATCGCTTGCTAATGCGTCTTGAAATCACACCTTCATGTTAAATGTACTTTAATATCGCCTTCTTTATAAAATCAGAAAGAAAGCGTGAGTACATTATCGTATATGTGATGGTTAGCAACAGGAATGGTAATTCCTAAGGATGGGTGGTAGGAGTAGCAATGGTAAAATTTGGGGTTGGATGGATAGGACTTCGGGTATGTGTAAAGGTGCCAAATGTGTTGTTGCGGGGTGGGAAAAAACATTTGTGAGCATGGGTAGGAAGTTGTATGGATGGTAATTCCTGGAGTGAAGTTTGAAAAGGTTGGGTTGGTAAGTCCTGAATGTGGCGTGGGAGGTGTAAGATTAAAATTTCCTTTCCAATGTCGCTCTTGTAGTTTTAAACATTTTGAGCATTCTCTCTCTCTCTCTCTCTCTCTCTCTCTCTCTCTCTCTCTCTCTCTCTCTCTCTCTCTCTCTCTCTCTCTCTCTCTCTCCTATGTAGGGACGATTATTATACAATAGCCAATAAATATTTGGAAAGCTGACTGCAATGCATCGTGCGTGATGGGATGGTTCAATATCCTGCCTGGGACTCTGGAAGTTAGATTAGTTTGAAGGGAGTCTGTTAGGATTGTTCAACATAAGTATATGGGACCATATGGATGGCACTTTATAGCGTAATGGGTGTGTTGGAAATCTTACATTTAATTGACACTTGATGGAAGGCAGATTATTTGCACTGAACATATGGAAATTTTAAGTTCTGTTGTTTTTTAATTTGTTTTTTTAAGTGCATTCTACCCAGTACCGCACATACTTATTCAGTAAGAGAAACTGCATATTCTTTTGATTCTCTCTTGTGCTGCAGCTGTTTATTCTTCAAGGGAAAAAGATTCAACGGGTTGACATCCCTATTACACATCAAATATGTGTGTATGTGTGTGTGTGCATATGTGTGTTTATGTAACCTCCTGTATCTATGTATATGTATGTTTAGATGCGCATTCTTCCTTACTTATAATTGGCTAATCTGTTCTTTCTTTGTAATGAATTAAGTCAAAAATTGTTTTTGGAAAATGATGCATTAGAAGATTTTGTTTAAATATATAATTAATATATTACAACTTTGGTTCTCCCAAATACTGGATAGGCTGGTTGCGTCTGTGACACTGTTTGGACGTTGAGTGCGTCTGTGACACTGTTTCATTTGATCCCAACTCATTTCTAAAACAGAAAAAAAATAATTTCATGAAAACAGTAACTCAATACATCCCGCTTGTAAAGAGAAATATATTTTGGCACCATGTGCCGTTTAGATGGCTATTTCAGACGATTAGTATACAAAGAACAAGACGTGGATTCCAATGAATGTCATATTCAATTGTGAAAGATCTGGTACTTTATAATGTTTATTGACGTAATACATGTCACATGAGAAGACAATATATATCTGAAAGATTGATGACAATTAACCAAAGGGATGCTCTTGAGGTTCATATCTGTTTAATCTGTTATTCCCTGCAAGTTAACCCTACACACAATGAAGATCCAAATGCGTACAAAAGGCGGTGAACATTACGTGTCACGGTTATCACAAGATTAACTGTCATGAGCAAGCAAGATTTTATATCTACTTCAAACAATTTAATTGATGTCGTTTAAATAGGATATTTCCAATTGTATCTAACAATCGTCTCTTTCTAGTTTGACCTGATTAACATATTAGATATCCGACATTATTTCATTCAAATCTCGTCTACATAAGCAATCATTGATACGGTCACGGTATTGCCGTGAGGTGAAGAATTCCCAGTAGGTGGTCAAACGTACGATATATGGAGCAGATTACTTTATGCTTAACATCAGAACAACAATAGACATACTCAAACTCCATTATGTAGCTTTTTATTGTGAAGAGAGATAAGATATGTGATGTGGGTCTTATTTAGCAGATTTATATGTTTAGAGACTAGACTTTAATAAAATGTACTTGGGCTTAATATAATTCACATCGGAATACTTGAAAAAAAATAAGTTTTGAGCAAAAATAAAAAAGATTAGTGACATATTATTGAATTCATTGGACCATATATACAAATTTATATAATTATTTAATTCAATAAACGTACACATAAACACACACTTGCAAGTATTCAGGACAAATGACGGAATGTTGTTCTTGCGTCCTGCATTCATTATTGTTATTGTTATTGTTATTATTATTATTATTATTATTATTTGAATTCCCTAACGCTATAATAAATGATACATTTTGGAGGAGAAACTATGAATGATATTAAGTCAATACATCCACACCGTACCCTTGGAAATTATCCGGTCCGATAAATTCTTGTTGCAATACATAGCGGTAGAAAGATAAATAAATCTATTTTCTTAAAAGCAAATGGATGATAACATATTGTCTTTTATTATCAGTAGCCTCTCCTTGGTGTTTGACATGGTGAATAATCCCGTACTCGTCAGCATCTTCAGGAATCAATACCTGTGACGGGAGAATTCCTATAAACCAGCGTGCTGATTCATTGAAGGATGCAGCTAAGAAAAGCGACACCGTATGGAACGTCAATCTGAACACGCCAGCCATAAAACTAAAGGCTATCTTTCTGTTCTTCGAAGATGCAGCTACCAACGTCCCCGTGCTCAATGTGAATAATTTATGCAACTCCAGTTTCAATGTGTAGCAAGAAAAATACGCTAACTACTGTGGGCAGAATCATTCAGAATATGTGATCGGGAAAGTAACAGTGGCAGATCTGCATGAGACTGATTAGGTAGACAGTTAGGTGGTGAGTAGGTAGGTACACACATGTAGATATAAATGTAGGTAAATAGAGGTAGGTAGGCAGGTACATGCAGATAGGTAGGTAGGAGGGTAGGTAATGTCTTTGAGACACCTCAGCATGATAGGGAATCCATGTTTAGCCTCCAAGACATTGATTACCAAATATATAAAATTAGAATGCTCTAGAAGGTAAAATCCACATACAAATGCAATTAGCACGTAGTGCCATAAAACAACCCATATTATATAAAAATGTTAAGATTCTGTGAAAGGTAGATAAAAGAATAGAGATAAATGTAACAGGTATAAAATCTATAAAACATATTCAAATTGTGTCGTCTTATCATCATGATACAGAGTTTTCATGCAGTTTACGATAAAATACTTATGTCTTGGCAAGAATATGTTCTACTCTATTAGATTCCTTAGAGGATGTTCCTGTAGCATTCAAAATGCTGACGTGTATGACAGTATCAATCTGCTTCCCTTTTCACATATCACTACGCAAGTTACATGAGTGATGTTCATCTACTCCCATTTAATATCTTTCATATTTAGGCATTTGACATCTTATACTAAAATATATTTTCCACAATTGCGAAGAGTTTTTAGTTTGTTAATGTGTGTAATTGAAATGTGTTATTTCTTTTGAATCAATTTTGCATAAACCGGCATATTCTTGTAAACATGTCTTTCCATAATTCTGAATTATAAACAGAAATATAAGGAATACTGGATTCAGTGATAACATTCAAACATATCAGCATGAAATGCTCCTAGATCGACAATACATGATCTTAGAGCAATTGTGTAAAGGTGTATAAAAAGAAGACAAAACAAATATAGTATCGATGTGCTACGACAATTAGCTCAGCACGCTTGACGATTAAATCATACGTCACAGAAAATGATATTTTGCTTTTATTGATCCAATTATTCGCAAACAAGCGTACAAGTCCTACAGTTTCTGAAGAAATTGAAAATGCAGCATACTTTCTATAATTTGGTTTAGTATACATAAATCTATTATTTATTCAATTAATGAACGCGTAATTATGAATCAGAATTTGTACTTTCATGGCGAAAGTACACACACACACACACACGAGAGAGAGAGAGAGAGACAGAGAGACAGAGAGACAGAGACATAGTAATACCGATATCATAGGTTCCTAGCGCTTTAATTGTCGTAGATGTTTATTTTGTATATATTGAAGTAGTCTCTCTCTCTTTCTCTCTCTCTCTCTCTCTCTCTCTCTCTCTCTCTCTCTCTCTCTCTCTCTCTCTCTCTCTCTCTCTCTCTCTCTCTCTCTGGGCTATTCACTCCAGCCCAGCATTAATATAACTTTTGACCAGTCAATTAAATGAAGCAGTGTGTCTGCAAAAGATCATCTGCTGAGATATATGTCCACTGCAGATGTATTATCCTTTATTAATTTAGTTGTAACTTAGTATCTAATTCGTTCTAACATTTCAGTTTTTCAGCTAGCAGTAAGCAATTGGCAATATTTATTCAAATAACTTCTGGGCTCTTCATTGCCAAATTTCTGTTGAAAAACGGTCAAATGGAAGAAATAAATTATAAAACGTTTGAAATACAGTTGTTCGCGTTTTTGTTCGTAATCTTCTCGTACTGACGAATCGTTTTATTTCTCATAACAGTTTAAATCATACAGTATGCTTGAATGAAGCCAGTAATTAAGGATATTCTACTCCACTAAACAGCCTTTAAATGAATGGTGACAGGTGACACAGATGTTATATTCTTGTGGTTTTTGATCACCTATTAAGTTGGTGCATGCAATGTTATCCATGATCTAAATTTTTCAAATATTATTACTAGACCCTCATATAATAATGATGTGTGTAATTTTTATTTAGTCTTAGAATAACTTTTACACTTGTGTATAATATTGAAGCCACATATATTACGCAAATTACACGAGTATTTGCGATGGAGTTTACTTTAAAACAAATTTCTTGGAATTTATATTTCAATGTTTTCTTTACAGAGTGTATACAATGAATGTTTTTCGTAGAGCTATGATTCGACTTTTTTAAATCAATCCAGAAAGTACTGATATAAAGTAATTTACTTACAAGTTGTTAGTCAGCATTGGGTATTTTCTATTGTTTCATTGATTCTAAAGTTGCTGTTCAAGACATAAAAGGTAAACAAGGAGTGGCAGCCGATATAGTGAGATTACTGAAACGAGATAATCTCAGGCAGTCGACGCATTACCCTATACAAACAGACATGAGCCAATTTACAAGGAACTTCAGACTTGTTCTTCTTGTCTGCGCAGTTTTTGTCTCTATGCCTCATGGGTAAGGTTCCAATATGTTATACATTCTTTAAAATTTTTTATTTTAAATTGAAACATTTCTAATTGATCTTTGCTTTTAAATAAAATACTAAAGACAATAAAAACGCATTGGACAGACCTAAATGCCTTATATGATTAGCAAGAACAAAATATAGTGAAGATTATTTGTGTACTCTGCTCTTTTTCAGGTTCCATAAATTAGATTGATCTAATTACTTATTTATTTTAAATCAACCTCTTACTTTGCAAAATTCTGTTCTAACAGAATGTCATCAGATGTGTTACGTAACGTTTACGAGAATTTCATTAAATGCTTTCGAAGCATTGCTTGCTTTTTACCAAATAAATTGCATCTTGTCATACATAAAACATAGTATATAAGTATCGATGTATGTACAAATAATAATAATAATAATAATAATAATAATAATAATAATAATAATGATAATAATAATAATAATGATAATAATAATAATAATACAATCTTATATTTATCTGTTGTGATATAATTAACTAATATATATATATATATATATATATATATATATATATATATATATATATATATATATATATATATATATATATATACTTAGAGAGAGAGAGAAATGCATCAAAATAGTTTACGTTGAAAGAAGAAATTATATGTATGCATGCATATAATTATACCGAAAAAACACAGCAAACTGAAGAAAGTACCAAAATCATATGGTTAGTATTCAGAAGGCAGAGTAATAATAGATTACGTCAACACTCTAAGAAAGGTAATATGATAATTTCTGGTGATTACAGTCATGAAGTTTACAGCATGCAATCTATCAAACAAACAAATCCTTATTGCCAGCTAAGGTACTTGCATATTCAGTAACATGAGTTCGGCTGTCAATAGCTGCAAGTTGGCATCAAATATCTGTGTTATACAATAACTTTAAATGACATATATATATATATATATATATATATATATATATATATATATATATATATATATATATATATATATATAACCTCCAAAGGCTGCTAGGTTTTTCTCACCTTTTCTGTATTAATTGGATAGAAATGTTTACATAGTTTCCATATTTGTTTGAGAGTAACACATATACAGCATGTAAAGTAATGATTCAATCAAGATCGTCAGTGGAAGTTAGTGACTTAAACTTACATAAGTATCATATGAAGGATTAATAGTTGGCCTTTCTTAGAGATAGTAGAAAGTGGAAGAGACGGAAAAAAGAATAACATTGCTTGCTGTTTATTTTTTTTAAATATGAATTGTACCAGATATTTGAGATGATAAGTAGATCAAAAGTTCAGTAGATGTTCGTTTTCAATTATAGAGCAAACCCTTTTGAAATGAAGATTAACGACATTAATCAGCCAAATGATCAATATTGATAATATTGTTTGAATGTGTTTGACGATTAAATTATGATTAATCATATATATTTTAAAGTAAAATATAATTTCTTTTGCCTTTTCCTAAGGATACATTAATCCAAATACTGAGACGACAATGTTTTGTATTTTATTAACAAGGTTTGGTATTACAATGGCATCATGTTTTTCTTTTGAAAATGTATGGATATGAACTGTGCATTCTTCATATATTTATTCATGGTAAGAGATTTTGTAAATGAATTTATACATTTGGATCTTTTATAAAAGGATATTTCTTGCGTTTTGCATGGTAATACATGATCATAAATTGTGCATAAATGTTAGTTATAATTGCTACTAAACAAGCTCATACAACCAGCTACAAGGATACCATATATCATGTATATTATAGTGTTTATACACTCTTTAAGGTTACAAGATTGTTAAGTCGAAATTATTTTCTTTGTTGTGGGTGTTTTCCTCAAACAAATTGTAAACTGTTTTCGCCATACAATTAAGTGACATCTTCAACTTCTTTTGATTGTGATTGCTTGTTTAACACGGAATAAACCAAGTTCACGTTATTGATTGTTCAGCAGATACATTAAGCATTTCTAAAATTTTGTAGTAAGAAACGGTCTTATAGAAGAAATTGCACATTTTCCATTCCAATTTTACTTTATATTATAGAACTGTTTCATCAGGTTGTTCTCAGTCATCTGTATGCGGTAAGTACTATTTTTTATATGTGCATGTACAATCAAATCATAGTTTTCATGAACTTACAAAATATACATCACCAGTAATCAATATACTGAATGATTCTTTTACGGAACTAGAGAAATTGAGATAGTGATCATTCCTGTTTTATTATTGATTTATCTAGTTTTTCCGTATTTCCCTAATGTCCACTTATTCCTTCTTTCCTTTTGTCGTGGTTTTATTCACTGCAATTTCGTTCAAATATGCTTCAGGGAAAATTGATAAATTAAATTGTTTTTCTTAAGGTTACAAACTTGTGTTGAGCCGATTCAATGCATCTCTCTTTGATAACTCGTAGTTGAAACAAAATAACATTGTCATTCGTAACTCTCGAACTTGGATAATCGTAGTTTCATTCTTTACTGGCCAGTGTGACATAAGACTATGGATAAAAATCTTTGGTTATGTATTCAGACAAAAGGTGAAATGTTTTACGGATGCAGAACAGAAGTGGAAACTGAGTTTCAGGAGATATACTTTACATTTCCAGACATTATACGAACAAACATGCATTTTACACGATTCATCTTCAATCATTAGGTCTCTATAAGTACAAAATCAGTTAAATGCACATCACATGTGTGTTCTTGTCTGTGTGTGTGATTATAATTTTAACATAGCTTTAAGAATTTTTAAGTCATATCGCTATTATGTCTGCAGTGTGGCAGTTAATGGTGATGTCTAGCACTGGGGCATCATGCCGTATAATGTATCTGAACGAAGCATCACGAAAATTGAGCAAACTTTTGGAAAGTGATCAGTCAGCACTTTAATAACATTTGATAAAAAGGATGACAAGTTTGGAAACATGATTTACAATAATTATAAATAAATTGCCACATACAATAATTAAGGTAACAAACTTAACTGATAGTGGTCATAAAGTCATTAGCCTTAATCCACAGAGATGCATTCCGATTTCAAGATAGGGAAAATCCATCATTTTTAATTTTGTTATTTAAAAACTACATAATGTTCTTCCATAAGACTTAATAATTTGAATCATCTGATTAGCATTAAAAACATAAGAATTGTTTAAAGATATTTATGCGTTCGACTGTCCATCATCGACATTACAATAATCATTGTAAAAGGCAAACTCGACGAGGTTTTCAAGAGCGTTTCACGCTGTTCTCCCCAGTAAGGCAAACGGCGTCATTTTCAGAATTATTTCATATGTATACATGAAACCTATAAAGCTGAGAGCAACATGTGATCAAATAAGCTAATGCCACAACCCAATGGTCGCACACCAAGCGGAAAACTTCACTTGATTTTGTATAAATTTGCAAAGTGTTGGTAGCAATTCTATTGCTACGTAATTGTGCTCAGACAAGCAATGTATGAAGAGCAGTTGCTGATTGTGTATGTAATGCTGTATTGCCAGTTATCTAGCTGATTTGCGCTCTAGACCCAATACTACAAACCGACATCAACACTCATATATATGTCATACATACCACGGTGATAAAACATTTCGTCGGACCTTCATAATACATTTTACCCAGTTTGCCAAGGCTTTGATGATTAGATTAATGCCATTAAATTTCCGGGACAATACAATATATACAACTGGAAAGGTAATCTTTGGAGTCAATAATAATCAAGTACAACAACATGGGCATTGGTCGTGTGAGAATGACGGTACCCTACGCTCTCTCTCTCTCTCTCTCACACACACACACACACACACACACACACACAGAGCTACGTTCCACTGAAATTAGTCCTAGTACTGGCATTCATCAACATTTGTGAGTGAATAAAATAACCAGGCTACATAATCAAGACACGAAACTTAAGTGATAGTAGTCATGCAAACTCGATTAGGGGTCCGGCTTCGTCCGTGTAGACGAATCTATTTGATTAAAGTGAGAACAATGCAATATTTTTATAAAAAAAAAACTTTAGTAATAAACTGTACTTTCGTACAAAAACCTTTAATAACTGGAACCATATTAGTTATATGATAAAAAGAGTCTAAAAAGTACTCAATACACATGTGTTTAAAAAATTATGAACAAATTCATTGTGACGTAAAACGGATGAGAGAGGATTTGTGCATATGAAAGATACATCAAAGGGCATACATCTAAAAGCGATGAAAATATGAGAGCTGCTGAAGATCGTATTACAGAACATAATTTAAATGATATCTGGATACGTATACGATTGATCTTTATGCATGGTTCGTCTCCAAGGTTACTTGAATATGTTCGAGGCAATTATTTTCAGCGAGTTATATTTTTTTCAGTATGTCGTGTGAATTACATTTTCTTAATAAATAGAATGTGTTCGACTTTCCAAATTGTTATCTCGTCTTTATTTTCCACTAACATTTAGGCGTAGATTGCGGTTGGAGTGCTTGGAACGGCTGGACTTCAGAAGGAGCCTGTAGTGTCACATGTGGTGGAGGCTCACAGGCTCAAATCAGGAACCGGACCTGCATAAATCTTATTCCTCAGAAAAGTGTACAACAGTGTAGTGGAACTTCAACTGAATGCATATCCATTCTATGTAACAATCGAACTTGTACAATAGGTAATGAATCATTTTATAGCTACTTCAGCAGGCACTAGTGCAAACGTGCTAGAGTAAAGAATCATTTCAATCACTCAAATATGTACACAAAAGATTAAAATGAAGTGAAATAAATCAATTATAACATGACATTTAGTAACTAAACAGAGTAAAAAAATACGTGTCGTCTGAAAGGTCTTATAGAAGCGATGGCATAGAATATAAACAAGTAATAAGGAAACAGCCTTGATCCTTCTGGAGATGGATAAATCATTTTAATGTTCTATTATGAACAGTTTGGCATATAAACCTGTCTGGTTTGTGCAGATGAATGACATATAGACCGGTCTGGGTGGTGCAGATGAATGGCATAAAAACCGGTCTGGGAGATGCAGATGAATGGCATATAAACCGGTCTGGGAGCTGCAGATGAATGGCATATAAATCAGTCTGGGTGGTGCAGATCAATGTCATATAATCCGGTCTGGGTAGTGCAGATGAATGGCAATTAAACCGGTCTGGGTTGTGCAGATGAATGGCATATAAACTGGTCTGGGACGTGCAGATTAATGTCATATAAACCGGTCTGGGTGATGCAGATCAATTTCATATAAACCGGTCTGGTTTGTGCAGATGAATGGCATATAAACCGGTCTGGGTTATGCTGATGAATGTCATATCAACTGGTCTGAGTTGAGCAGATGAATGGGGTATAAACCATTCTGGGATTTCATATGAATGGCATTGAAACCGATAACATGAGAAAATAATGTAAGAAACATATCTATGAAAACTCTTAATATTCTGACTTATCTGTGAATATGAAATACTTATATCAGACTAAAGGAATTTCAACGTATATTCTAAGACGGCCCTGAGGATGGGAAGGAATCTGGTATGGTTATTTAAGCACAAGCCGATACAAAATATTCAAAAATGTGTCTTTCTCGAAATATTTTTTGATGTACTTATATAAACTCCGTAGCATTCGTAATTCTTTCAGGCGGGGATGTCTGACAAATATGATTGCCGTAGAAAAGGAAGTCAAATTTGGAATCTACTTCTCCTTCTTCATAGGGTCCCCTTTTCATGGAAGTTGAAAAATAAAGCGACTTCGTTTGGTATTCATGTAATCAAAAGATAAATACTCCTTTCATTATCGAAACAATTCCTAAAACATCTGCGTTGTTGTATGAAGAGAGAGAGAGAGAGAGAGAGAGAGAGAGAGAGAGAGAGAGAGAGAGAGAGAGAGAGAGAGAGAGAGAGAGAGAGAGAGAGAGAGAGAGAGATGCACTTATAATAAGATCAAATACTTCAAATGTTTCATCAGTAATTATTTGCAGCCGGTCTTCTCAATACATTCTTCTCAATACGATATTTAATGCATTGTATCCATTAAACACATTTAATAAACCCAATCAGTTCACTTTGTCCTAATATGATGATGTGTCTGTTTGCTTTTGTAACTGTAAACCGCAGATGGAAGTTGGAGTGCATGGAATAACTGGATTTCAGATGGAGACTGTGTGATCACATGTAGTGGATGTACACAACCTCAAACCAGGCTCCGGACCTGCACAAACCCCATTCCACAAAATGGTGGAAAACCGTGCAACGGAACTTCAAGAGAATCTCAAATCATTGAATGCGACGCAACAACTTGTCCTCTAGGTAAGGATTCCGGCGATTACTTGAATTAAAAGAGCGGTATTTTAGTGTGAATAGTCATCCAGTCTGAGAAAGGAGAAAAGCAGCTAACTTGGCGTAATGTTTAAACAATTTCAAACAAAGTCGTTTTTTTGCACTATTTAAACAGTGTAGGCAGAAGATATAAACAGTTACAGATACATTTAATCGGTTGGAGATGGATAGGGATGGTAAACATGCAACCGCTTTGATATGAGCATGTTGGATAAATGTATAGTCTTATCAGTATTATTTTCTGGAAATATTTATTGTTTAATTTTTATTTGTTGACAGTATATAGTGAATAGGAAAATAACCATATCCATGCGTTCAAGAATGCCAGTTATGTCGATCTTCATTGAAGGACAGTCAAATGATACTTATTTAATTGATCTTCTAACGTTTTCCTTGCCCGCACGTGTGCTTTTGTTAATTATCCACAATTTACTCCCACATTAGTGGATGGTGGATGGGGTGCTTGGTATGCCTGGACATATTCCAGTTCCTGCAGTGCTTCATGTGGTGGAGGTACTCGGAGACAAGTAAGGGCCAGATCATGCTCAAATCCTTTTCCACAAAATGGTGGTAAACAATGCAATGGCAGTATATCGGAATCTCAAACCGTTCAGTGCAACACTCAACCTTGTTCTCCAGGTAATTAATGTTACTGCTAAAACTATTACTACAATTGTATAACCTAGGGGGAGAAATCTGTCAAATTTTGGCTTTGGAAAAAACAATTTATTTCGTGCGTATTACAAAGGGGTTGCTGCACAGTGGGGCCCTTTAGACACATACTCAGATCCATAAGAACTTTATTTGTACAAAATGTTCCACTCTCTCTTCAATAATTATGCATTTGATTTGCATCCATAACATCGTTTTAAACAGAAAATTAACAGGTAATTTTCCTCTGGTGTTCTAGAACCGATATTTGTGGATTATAGCTATGGTGGTTAAGAAGCTCCAATCACGCACATTACCCAGAAATTAACGAACGAAATTGGCCATTTAAACGCAATGTACATAATAGTCAATGATAAGACTTATTAAACGGTAATTTGTTTTGCGACAGTGTAGAAATTATGTATATAATCCCATTGAGTTCATTACCTCTGAAGTTGTTTTTTCATTCAAAAGGCTTAAAGCATTTATATTATTAGCGCTGAAGGCTATCGAATTCTTGCTATAATCCCCCCTCAAGAAAATGCAATTTAAGGATTTTCTGTTCAAACTGTAAAAATGAAATGTAGTGAATACACTTTGTACATATGTAATAGCCAAATGTTCGTACCGTTTGTAGGTGAGAATTAAAACTGTTCCAAATATCAACGACAAAAGCGGTTTTGTTTATACATCGTTGTGGGAATAACTTAGTTTATGTTGTTTAAGAGAGAGAGAGAGAGAGAGAGAGAGAGAGAGAGAGAGAGAGAGAGAGAGAGAGAGAGAGAGAGAGAGAGAGAGAGAGAGAGAGAGAGAGAGAGAGAGAGAGAGAGTAATGCTGAACATTTTGTCACTGTTTAGTTGTTGCAATATGAAACTCTTACCAGTTACATTTATTGTTTGTTTTATTTTTTAAGTTGTCTTATTGTGTGTGTGTTTGCGAAATTTATAAAAGAAAAAAAATATCCACGAACTCTGTGTATGTAACGGATGCGGCATGCGTATGCATCCTTACTATAGTGTGTATCGCTTATGTCGTGTAACAAAATCGCAAACTAAAATATCGATTGCTTGAAGATACATGTCATTCGCGCATGATAAATTACAAGGTTCAAACTGACCAAGATTGTATTGTATAATGGTTAACTATACAACGGTATCTCGCACATAAAAATCATTATTTTAAAAAAAATTTACTGTGAGTGCAAATGATAATCATTTCACTTGCACGGGTTACAAAAGTATTATTAAAGAAAGTAATTGTTGTATGTACAATTTGCCCTTCAAACATTATTTAGGATTACATAGGCAAATAAACAGAAGCCCGTGTGATGAACAAACACAGCGAGCAATAAACTCATTGCTTAAACTTGCCAACAGGATATCAAATGCAAAGGTCATTTTATTACAAAGCAAACCAACCACGGAAAATGAGTTTGGTATTTGGTATTATGGTGCTGATTTTTCTCTTATGAGTTGGCCGATATAAAGAAACCAAGTTTGGTTTCTTTGGAATCTTTTAAGTGTGCCGAAGTCTTTTATATAAAGTCAGTTGATTTACGGAAGGCAACATTGATTCCTGGTTAATGGTATTAACGGAAATTTACAAAATAAATTGAAACAATGGAACAGTTTTGAAAGCGACATAATCTAGTACGTCTTGCACACATATCGATATAAAGCTGAACAGTAAATTAGTTTTCAGCGGTTTCATCTAAATCCTCCCTTACATAGTGTATCGTATTTTATTTTTTGATAAGAAGCATGTACTTTGTCTTGTGGGGATAAATGTACGTCATTCCCGGTTGACGTCCTCTATAGGTGGGAAATCATAGCTAAGGGGAAGTAACAGCGTTCTTTACTTCTATGTCGAGTAATTAAATTATTATTTCTTCCTTACACTTGATAATTTGTTTGTTCTTTTTGTGCCATTGTGACTACTTTTAATCATGTAATACCAATATGACATTAACAAAAATGTTGGAGTATGGCCGGTGACCTGTAAATTTTAAAAAAATAAGTCCAATATCAGCAAATAATTGATAGCTTCAGAGCCATATTTGATTTTGTGAACAGGTGCTTATAACGTCATACAAAAATCTTTATAAAAATCAATAATTGTATGTTCAATTTTTCAAATGTTGATAAAATATTTGCCATGATATTATCGGGTCAACAACCTTTCTGAAAAGTTTTGAATTTTTGTGCCAAAGAGAAGATTTATATTACCAACCCCTTACTGTCATTATCATTATCAATTATAAATATTTCCTGAAAATACTTTCTTTATTTTATACTCATTATGTCTGCGTTTTCATTTAATTTTGACAGTGGACGGGATTTGGAGCAATTGGAACGCCTGGACTTCAAAAGGAAGTTGGAACGTCACGTGTACGATGGGCAAACAAACCCAAACCAGGACGCGATCTTGTTCCAATTCCCAAAATTGTGGAAGAACATGTGATGGAAATTCTATGGAATCTCAGATCGTTCAATGCAACAAGCAAACTTGTCCTCCTGGTAAGGAATGCTGCCTCTACTTATGCTGTAAATGATAATGTTCTAGATTAAACAGTCTGACCAGTCATCGAAGAAAAGAACTTGCAATCTGATTAAAATTAGATCTCAACTGTCATGCGTGAAGACTTGACTGTGATAGCTCGCTGGTCATGATCTAGTGACCATTGCATTAGTCAAACGCGATGCATCTTTCAAAATTCTGAAAGTGAATAAAATCGTCTGGCACACATTATTGCTTTTCATCTACAATGCTCAGTCTCCCAAACAAAAAAATATAATACGTCAGCTTTTTTTTTATTAAAAAACATTTATATTAATAATATAAGTCCCACAACATGATCGCTGTAAGATCTTCATGTAGGACAGTGGAGACCTGGTTGTAATCAGATTGAACGAACTAGGTAACATAAAAATAAAGATGCATATTTCAACTGATAGTTGCCGTCTTCTGTGAAAACTAATATATATATATATATATATATATATATATATATATATATATATATATATATATATATATATATATATATATATATATATATATATATATATATATATATATATATATAATTTATATATATATATATATATATATATATATATATATATATATATATATATATATATATATATATATATATATATATTAAAAGGAGTCGGCCAGACTATAAACAAAATATGAAACGGTGTTTATCTTGGAGTTGAAAAAAGTCTTCACATATTTCTAACATACATGCACACTGTTCGGTGATAAGCGATAATGAATAAGGTATAGCTTTAATCAAGATCTTGTGCAGACAAATGACATTAAAATTTGTAACATATGAACAAGATTTAAAAAGATAGCTACACATTTTAAAAGAACTGGATTGTAATCTTTCGAACACATAAGTAAAATTACACTGGTTGAAAATTACTCATTAATAAATAAACTTGCACTTCTATCTATGCTAATTGTTCATTTAATTTGATGCATTTTATATGCAGTTTAGTACTATATTGAACAATGACAAACATAATGGATGGACGATGGAGCTGTAAAGAGAAAATATCTATCTTGGTCTTCTTATTGGTAACAAACGCCCAACAATAATTAACCAAGCTGGATATATAAACGAACAATACAAATAGGTAGGATAATATGAATTAGTTTAGATACATCCTGAATAAAACATGTTACTACGGACGGTGAAAGACCGTGCATTGATAATTTAATGTAATATCAAATCCGTGAATACACCCAAATGTCCACAATCTATATGATCCAGCTACAATCGTTACTTGCAAGAAAACGTAGCTGACAAAGATGAAGGGGAAGGAAACAAAAATTTAATTCGAGCAGGTGCCTCTAAGTGCGAAAGCACTAGAGTTAACAAACAGGTTAGATAGCAAAATAAAAGCTCACAAATATGGTGTATAATAAAATTTATTTTGAAAAAGCAATGATAATTTGGTTCTAGTAATTAAACTTGTTTGTTTTTTTTTCTATTGATCTATATTAATCATTTTGGCACAGGACTAAGTCAGTAAGAATCCAAATGAATTTTACCTGTAGGAGATGGCAGGTATGACAAACTAATAGCCGGTCGGAAATGGACTGGTATGGAAAAGATTTGGTTTAGTCAGTATAAAAGTAGCAAAGGAAATATATTTAAATTTATATTTTAGGTTTACTATACGTGCATAGAGGTGATTACAATAAGTGATTATAAGGAATAGGTAGCCGTGCATCTGGTTCGTTTTAAACGACCTCGCTGAAAGAGATTTATATAGTTCCAACCATACAAAGTTGTAATTGGCTCACCAAATAAATTGTTTAAAAATATTTTCAAATCTAATATATATTATCGATTTTAAAGTCGATGATGGAATTACATTCAAGAGTCAATATTCATTTTTGGAGGCTGCAAAAATGCTCAGAGATTTTTCAAACGTTATTCCGGGACATTGTTTTCCTCCACAGAATGCACATCGGCTGGGAATATTACAAACTGCAGTATTTCCTCTACTGCAATAACTAGGACTGTTCTTACTCCTGGCAGCGGCGGATCCGGATGTAATTCGTTAAACTGTGAGTGCATTTGATCAATCTGAAATCATCCACGTGTTATTGAAGAAAATATTTGTTGCTGTTCCTATTTGTGTCACTTTTAAATAAACATATAACATACACTCTATTATGTTATCACAATGACAAAACAGAGGCACGACAGTAGGTTTTTAATCATTTGTGTGTTTGCAAGATCAGATTAAAAACCGTTCGAAAGTAGCTTTTTAATATGATGATCGATACCTCTGCAATACAATAAATTTCTGACCCATAAGTCGAAGAAAGCATTTTTTTTTCTCTAGGACCAAAACAGTCATTGAGACGTGCTGAGTAAGTAATAATCAGGGTATGATTCCCTAAGAATAAATTCATGCTTTCTTCTCTGGTCTATTTGGACAAAGCTTACAATTATGATCTATAATCAATAACACTGAATAATATAGAACTATGCGTGCTTACATATATTCCACCAAAAATTTCATTGGACCATAGAGCAGGAAAATTGATGACATTTATTGATACAATGCTAATAAAATAGGTATAATCGAGTATAAGGGAAATTCCTGAGATCCCTAATATTTTCATCAAAAACATTCAAAATATTAAATTGTCGTCGTTGAAGTTGGAAGCTTAATGCTTAACACAATTGCGTTTGCGTTTGCAGATATGTCTTTATATATATATATATATACAATGAGTAATGAAAACAGCCCTCAGAGTTTTTGTGATTGCAATATTTACTGCCATACTGCCATTTTTCTCTCAACCTAACAGTAACTTTATTATCCTGAGGACATTGTAACACACTATATGCTGTTAATTTTCTTGAGAGAGCACGATACGGGTTAATCAATGTGGAGAGAATATCTGGTCTCAAAATAAACAATTCCTACTTGTATAAATGGATCAATTTAAACAATGGCATATTCACAAACTTTATTCCACATGTATAAATGCTATTGATGTAGATAAATCTTTGCATGGATTATAATAATAATCTCTTGAACAAACAGATAAAACAGAATTTGATCGTTTTTAAGATATTCCGCATTGAAACATCATTGTATGTAGAGCTCCTATCAAATATTTCTGTTTTGAATTTTGTAAAATTCAGTTAATTTTGAGTATATGTAAACTTGATTCGATCTTGAATTTCTTAGAAATGTATTAATTATTCTGATAAGCTGTTTCCAAGTTGGTTTGAACCAAGTACACGATGACCGTTTCTTTGTATTTTACTCTGTAATGATAAAATAATCAGTTTATATAAATGTACACCGTTGCACTGGTTGGTGACCATGTTTATCCAAAAGACTTAAGATATTAGTACTTTGCTGTCGTTCAATTTGTTTGGAAAGATAAATTAATCAAACGCCTTACAAATCGAAGGATAATTCGATCAGCGTTACCGGTATATGAGATGAGACATTTGTCTATATTTTATTTATCCTCAATTTCAATTTTAAGAGAGATCTCACTTAGTATTAACACCCAGCATGCACAGCCCACGCAAGCCATCATGCGTTCGCATCATAATCTGTGAGGACCAAATTATATTGTTGTTATTAATGAACTTGGGACTCAACTTTTCAAGACTGTTGGGCAACGAACCAATTTAATTACCTCCCTGCAGACGTATACATAAATGCCGTACAGATTATTATAAAGGCCAATTAACAAAATAGATTCGGCCGTAGTGTGTACAATGAAATGTCATAAAATGTTGTACTTATATTACTGCAAACAGTGGTTTCCTTTAATATTTATTTATGTTAATATTTTTAGTAATTGTTCTGTGTTTTGATTTTCTTGAAATTTGCGCATGGTCTTCACGTCACGTGAATCAATTACCATTGGAGTTCAAACTTTTGGAGAACAGCATTCTCGATGTCTGATGGTCAGCCAAAATATTTTATTCCTCCATCTAGATACATATTTTGATGACATTCTCGATGCTTTGGCTGCCTTGACGACAAACTTAAAGTAAACTTCCTGTTTGAAACGGGCAATGTGTTTAGATAAATATTGTACACGAGTGAGATGGAATAAAGTAAAACACCAATAAAGGATAATAATATTCATATCATACCGACAATATACGCATGTCTTTCTTTTCTCAATTATAGGTATTTGTGATGAGACCTATCATGGTTACATTAGGTATCCAACAAATTGCACGCAGTTCATCATGTGTGCGTGGAACAAGCCGTTCCTTTCGTCATGTGAAAACGGGACCTACTGGAATCAAAACCTCCAGATATGTGATCAAGGCAGGTGCTGAGCAGTCCGTCGCCACGAATAATTTCTGAATTTTAACCTTATCACAAAACAAAAGAAATTGTATATAAAAGATCAATGCAAATGTTTCACGAAATACAGAATCTTCACATCTTATAGCAAAAATAATGTAATTATGTTGCACTAAAAACTGAAAATATCATCCGCATGGATTAGCTATGAAAGGTTTCATACATTGATTTGGAAGGGAATGTCCTTTATGGATATTTTATATATTTTTTTTTATTACAGCCATAATAAAGTACGATTTCTTACATTTAGCATTTACCAGTGTTATCTGTAAAAATGGATTTCCTTTGAATTAGATTACATCCGTATGAAATGTTTTAAGATATACTAAAATTTTGAATATTAAAGTTTTATTCAATGTCTGCAAGTTTTCATTTCAACACTATTTTAAAATAATTCAAGCTAAATACACATTTCCATTAATACACTTAGGTTATATATGAACGTATATATATATATATATATATATATATATATATATATATATATATATATATATATATATATATATATATATATATATATATATATATATATATATATATATTGCCAAGTGTATCCAATATTTGGAACACTTGCTTGTGTTATTTTCATGACTTATATTTTGCATTACTATTCGCTCATGAATTATTTACACTGTTTTTCTAAAATGACTAAATATTGTACACACTATCGGTGAGGTCTATCCCATCAAACACTTTTCGCTTTACATATGGGTTCCTTCCTTTATACATTTTCTCCGTTTCGGTAATATAAATAAACTACTTATAGCTAAATAGAGGGAAAAGAAACTGAAATGAAAACACCGAAAATATTACATGTTTACAGAACATTAATCATTGATTTTTCTTAATATGAACTGCGTTATTTGTAACTACAACATTAAATCCTTTACTGAACGAACTATAAAGTTGATTTAGAAATTAAGATGTTAAATTGTGTAAATGTACAGCACAAAATGAATCTTGGTTCATATTGCTCCTCAACTTGATTCTCTCGCTGAATACTAATTACAATACCATTGATGTCAGTACCACATGTAGATATATTTGTTTTTGTTGCATCATGTTGTTTGCAAAAGGTGGGCGTAAAGTTGTAAAACTAGATTCATATATCTCGTTTTCGGAAGGAATACATTATCCACAGAAAGTAGTTTTTTTTACAAATTGTACATCTAATCATTGAAATCAAACATGATCCCTACATAAAATACATACTGTTATAGATCACTAATGTCTACTTTAACTTCTGAAAACTTATTAGTAGGCAGCAGCAGAGAGGGTGAACAGACAACTTTGCCTGAGACTTTTATTTAAAAAAAGGCTCCTGCAGAGGCTAAGAAAAAATAAGTCAACAACGCTAAACCAAAGTCTCAAACTTTTTTATTTCCACACGGTTTTGTATTTAATCGTAAAATAAAATCTTTGGTTAGCTTATTTTTGTTGACATATTTTTATGATTTTGTAAGGCGATTTTGTTTACTCGTAAAGCGAATCAATTGTTGTCCTTCACCCTTTCTGCTGCTATGAATTAAACAGCCATTATAAATATTATCAATAATGAGTATTGGAGAACCACACTCAGCTAAATTAGCTCGAGAACGACTAGAGGCAATTAAAAATTATCTACCTGTTCGTGATTCTGTTAAGCAACAACTAAAATCGCGTCAGGAACCTCAAGTTGCATAGGTGATATTGTCCATGGACTGTTTACAGGAATAGCCCTAAAAGCAATACCATTTGCAAAGCAGCTGGGTATGAAAGCTATTGATGTTGTTCGTGAAAAAGGTATAGACGCTGCTGGTAACATTGCCAGTAAAACATTCTCGGCAACCAAAGATAGACTAGCACGATTAATACGCAGACCACAACCTGTCCGATCTCAACCTGTGAAATTTCCCAGTACTGAAATGATGCCTGCAAGTGTAAGTAAAAAAATAAATCAAGCCACTAATCAAGAACTAGCACTGTTGGATGATGTCCCGATGTCTGAGAAGGAAAAAATATAACCGCTAGTCTGATAGCAATAAGTGGTCTCACTTCACGAAGTGATCTTCGTCTTAGATAATAATTATAATAAATATGTTTAAACGTATAAGTGATCCAGCATGCGACATGGACGCACCAATTCCCAAAGATGAATCTGTGCGTGATTATCAGTATTATTCTTATGACGCACGAACACCAAATCAGCGTGGACGAATCGAACTACAGGTTCAGGATACAAGTAGATATTTCCTGCTCTCAAAAGCATTTCTTGAAATCGAAGGTGAAATTTAAACAAAAATGATAATACTGAATATGAAGCCGCAATTAGTGTTGGTTTTGTTAATAAAGGTATTATGGCATAGTTTGATATCGCTACGTATATGATTGACGGAAACAATATTGAATCAATTCAAAAAGATGTCGACGTTGCAACAACAATACTTGGTCTTGCAAGATACAGTGACGATTATTCAAGATCAGCTGGTCCATCAATGATGTTTGCAAAAGATACAACTGATTTTCCAGAAAATAGAAACGTAACTATTGGTAATATGAGAAATTCCGCCGGGGACAACACTACCCCTGCAGTACTATCGATGAATGCAAATTTTAACTTAGGATTTGCAGTGCGTAAATCAATGTTAAAAGGTCATAGAGGAGCATTTTCATGTGCAATTCCACTGTCATATCTTTGGATTCTGCAGACATATACGAAAGGATATTTTTGGAGCAAAACATATAATTGTAATCGTGCGATAAAGCACTGATGCTGATGCAACCGAGCGACCTGGTGCATCTAATGCTGGTAGAGTTATACTGACCAAACTTTCCCAGTGGATGTCAATAATGACTCCATCAATATCTGAAGAAGATCTGTTACTATCTTTTATGAGTCAAGGTGGTAAATCAGCGTTATCATGATTAACACCAACCACAAATATTGTTCAAAGTACAATTAACGGTTTATTTACATGGCAGATAGCTTCTGAGCAAGGTGTTTCTGCGCCTCGACATATATTTATTGAGCTTCAAAATACTGCACGAATAAACAATCAAGATGAAGGTATTATGATTTTTGATAAACTCGGTGTTTCTGAGATTTCACTAAGCATAAATGGACATAAAGAACCATCCGAGGATATTTTGTTAAATTTCGATCAAAATCATATAGCACGTGCATATCATCGATTAATGACATTCATGGGACGTGATAAAAAACATTGATACTGGTTTACAAATATCACAACTAGATTTTACAAGGCTGTATCCGATTTATTCCTTTTCACTAAAACATTTAGATTTAACCAGACAATCAGTAGTTGATATACATTTTCGAGCTCGTGTTAATAGAGATGTTGGAGCTATTTGTAATTACAGAGCAATTGCTGTTATACTCAGCGATAAATCAATGAGCAGCAGAGAGGGCGGACCGTACAACTTTTTAGGGGGTACCCTTAGCCTAAATAGGGATTCCTACAAATGGCTGAAAAAAGTCAACAACGCTAAACTAAAGTCTCTAACTATTATTTACCTGTTCGTGATGCCGTTAAGCAACAACTTCAATCGCGTCAGGACTCTCTAGTTGAATTTGAAGATGATACAAAACAGTCATTTAAACCTATCACTGAGACCTACTAAAGGTATTCAACCTGTGTTAGAAAAAAAAAACACACGAAACTGCTGAAAAAAATAGCAAAACGAACTAAGAAAACAAAAGAGATTCTCGAAAAACTTCCCGCCGAAATAGCTCCTGCGATGCCAGTCCCGGAAATACCTCAATATGCAGACCAGGCAGAAGAAGGTGCTGAAGCACTAGCCACTGAACCAGAAGTTGAATCAATAGATAAATTTAATGAAGAAACTGTTAAGGTAATTAATGGCATTAAAATATAGATCAATTAGTTGAATTTGCTGTGGATGGTTTTAGTCAAAGAGGTAAATTAAATGAAACCTAAAAATGCTAAAGATATTAAAACCCGTGAACAATGGCAGAAAGTATTATATCGCATACGCATGAATGTTGAACAAGCTAGAGCTGGTGATCCATTATATCGAACTTATGCTAAGGCAATTAATGATTTAGTCCAATCAAGAAAAGAGGAGAAAAAAACAAAAAACTCCAAAACAAAAAACACCAAAACCATTTGAGCAATCACTTAGTGATTATCCAGGATCACCAAAATCACGGATACCAATTCTATGTACACCAAGTAAAATAACACCACCGATTCCAAGTGAAGATGTATTTCAAGACACTTCTGGTGCAACTGGAAGTGATTTAGGAAGTAGTCTTATTACTCAGTGTCCTAATAATGTCCTTACTGATGTTCAACAACTAGAAATTCTCATTGGAGGAAAACGAACTGGTAATAATTCCCCAGAAATATTTAATGAAGCAGCAGATATTTGTTAAAGATTATTTAGTGGCGGTATTATGGATATTGATGTGTATCGATAGTTATTAATGAATTTGCCGATGACTACTATAGTGACTAAGTCACAGTGATTAGATACAATTAGTGACAAAGTTAATAATAAAATGATTGTGCATGGTGCTTAACGTGGACCTACTATGTTCAGGGCAATTAACTCTCGAATACCGATTTACAGAGCAACATACAAAGATGGGTTATGTGATGTTGTTCAGTGTCTATTTAGAAGTATAGCCCCAAAAGCAATAGCAATTGCAAAGCAGCTGGGTATGAAAGCTATTGATGTTGTTCGTGAAAAAGGTATAGACGCTGCTGGTAACCTTGCCAGTAAAACATTCTCGGCAACCAAAGATAGACTAGCACGATTAATACGCAGACCACAACCTGTCCGATCTCAACCTGTGAAATTATCCAGTACTGAAATGATGCCTGCAAGTGTAAGTAAAATAATAAATCAAGCCGCTAATCAAGAACTAGCACTGTTGGATGATGTCCCGATGTCTGAGAAGGAAAAAATATAACCGCTAGTCTGATGGCAATAAGTGGTCTCACTTCCCGATGTGGTCTCACTTCCCGAAGTGATCTTCGTCTTAGATAATAATTATAATAAATATGTTTAAACGTATAAGTGATCCCGCATTCGACATGGACGCACCAATTCCCAAAGATGAGTCTGTGCGTGATTATCAGTATTATTCTTATGACGCACGAACACCAAATCAGCGTGGACGAATCGAACTACAGGTTCAGGATACAAGTAGATATTTCCTGCTCTCAGAAGCATTTATTGAAATCGAAGGTGAAATTTAAACAAAAATGATAATACTGAATATGAAGCCGCAATTAGTGTTGGTTTTGTTAATAAAGGTATTATGGCATAGTTTGATAGCGCTACGTATATGATTGACGGAAACAATATTGAATCAATTCAAAAAGATGTCGACGTTGCAACAACAATACTTGGTCTTGCAAGATACAGTGACGATTATTCAAGATCAGCTGGTCCATCAATGATGTTTGCAAAAGACACAACTGATTTTCCAGAAAATAGAAATGTAACTATTGATAATATGAGAAATTCCGCCGGGGACAACACTACCCCTGCAGTACTATCAATGAATGCAAATTTTAACTTAGGATTTGCAGTGCATAAATCTATGTTGAAAGGTCATAGAGGAGCATTTTCATGTGCAATTCCACTGTCATATCTTTGGATTCTGCAGACATATACGAAAGGATATTTTTGGAGCAAAACATATAATTGTACTCGTGCGATAAAGCACTGATGCTGATGCAACCGAGCGACCTGGTGCATCTAATGCTGGTAGAGTTATACTGACCAAACTTTCCCAGTGGATGTCAATAATGACTCCATCAATATCTGAAGAAGATCTGTTACTATCTTTTATGAGTCAAGGTGGTAAATCAGCGTTATCATGATTAACACCAACCACAAATATTGTTCAAAGTACAATTAACGGTTTATTTACATGGCAGATAGCTTCTGAGCAAGGTGTTTCTGCGCCTCAACATATATTTATTGAGCTTCAAAATACTGCACGAATAAACAATCAAGATGAAGGTATTATGATTTTTGATAAACTCGGTGTTTCTGAGATTTCACTAAGCATAAATGGACATAAAGAACCATCCGAGGATATTTTGTTAAATTTCGATCAAAATCATATAGCACGTGCATATCATCGATTAATGACATTCATGGGACGTGATAAAAAACATTGATACTGGTTTACAAATATCACAACTAGATTTTACAAGGCTGTATCCGATTTATTCCTTTTCACTAAAACATTTAGATTTAACCAGACAATCAGTAGTTGATATACATTTTCGAGCTCGTGTTAATAAAGATGTTGGAGCTATTTGTAATTACAGAGCAATTGCTGTTATACTCAGCGATAAATCAATAAGCAGCAGAGAGGGCGGACCGTACAACTTTTTAGGGGGTACCCTTAGCCTAAATAGGGATTCCTACAAATGGCTGAAAAAAGTCAACAACGCTAAACTAAAGTCTCTAACTATTATTTACCTGTTCGTGATGCCGTTAAGCAACAACTTCAATCGCGTCAGGACTCTCTAGTTGAATTTGAAGAGGATAAAAAACAGTTATTTAAACCAATCACTGAGACCTACTAAAGGTATTCAACCTGTGTTAGAAAAAAAAACAGTTGAAACTGCTGAAAAAAAATAGCAAAACGAACTAAGAAAACAAAAAAGATTCTCGAAAACTTCCAGCCGAAATAGCTCCTGCGATGCCAGTCCCGGAAATACCTCAATTTGCAGACCAGGCAGAAGAAGGTGCTGAAGCACTAGCCACTGAACCAGAAGTTGAATTAATAGATAAATTTAATGAAGAAACTGTTAAGGTAATTAATGGCATTAAAATATAGATCAATTAGCTGAATTTGCTGTGGATGGTTTTAGTCAAAGAGGTAAATTAAATGAAACCTAAAAATGCTAAAGATATTAAAACCCGTGAACAATGGCAGAAAGTATTATATCGCATACGCATGAATGTTGAACAAGCTAGAGCTGGTGATCCATTATATCGAACTTATGCTAAGGCAATTAATGATTTAGTCCAATCAAGAAAAGAGGAGAAAAAACAAAAAACTCCAAAACAAAAAACACCAAAACCATTTGAGCAATCACTTAGTGATTATCCAGGATCACCAAAATCACGGATACCAATTCTATGTACACCAAGTAAAATAACACCACCGATTCCAAGTGAAGATGTATTTCAAGACACTTCTGGTGCAACTGGAAGTGGTTTAGGAAGTAGTCTTATTACTCAGTGTCCTAATAATGTCCTTACTGATGTTCAACAACTAGAAATTCTCATTGGAGGAAAACGAGCTGGTAATAATTCCCCAGAAATATTTAATGAAGCAGCAGCTATTTGTAAACGATTATCTAGTGGCGGTATTATGGATATGGATGTGTATCGATCACTTATTAATGAATTTGCCGATGACTACTATAGTGACTAAGTCACAGTGATTAGATACAATTAGTGACAAAGTTAATAATAAAATGATTGTGCATGGTGCTTAACGTGGACCTACTATGTTCAGGGCAATTAACTCTCGAATACCGATTTACAGAGCAACATACAGAGATGGGTTATGTGATGTTGTTCAGGGTCTATTTAGAAGTATAGCCCCAAAAGCAATAGCAATTGCAAAGCAGCTGGGTATGAAAGCTATTGATGTTGTTCGTGAAAAAGGTATAGACGCTGCTGGTAACCTTGCCAGTAAAACATTCTCGGCAACCAAAGATAGACTAGCACGATTAATACGCAGACCACAACCTGTCCGATCTCAACCTGTGAAATTGCCCAGTACTGAAATGATGCCTGCAAGTGTAAGTAAAATAATAAATCAAGCCGCTAATCAAGAACTAGCACAGTTGGATGATGTCCCGATGTCTGAGAAGGAAAAAATATAACCGCTAGTCTGATGGCAATAAGTGGTCTCACTTCCCGATGTGGTCTCACTTCCCGAAGTGATCTTCGTCTTAGATAATAATTATAATAAATATGTTTAAACGTATAAGTGATCCCGCATTCGACATGGACGCACCAATTCCCAAAGATGAGTCTGTGCGTGATTATCAGTATTATTCTTATGACGCACGAACACCAAATCAGCGTGGACGAATCGAACTACAGGTTCAGGATACAAGTAGATATTTCCTGCTCTCAGAAGCATTTATTGAAATCGAAGGTGAAATTTAAACAAAAATGATAATACTGAATATGAAGTCGCAATTAGTGTTGGTTTTGTTAATAAAGGTATTATGGCATAGTTTGATAGCGCTACGTATATAATTGACGGAAACAATATTGAATCAATTCAAAAAGATGTCGACGTTGCAACAACAATACTTGGTCTTGCAAGATACAGTGACAATTATTCAAGATCAGCTGGTCCATCAATGATGTTTGCATAAGATACAACCGATTTTCCAGAAAATAGAAACGTAACTATTGGTAATGTGAGAAATTCCGCCGGGGACAACACTACTATTATTATCGATGAATGCAAATTTCAACTTGGGTTTCACATCACGTAGATCGATGTTGCAGGGTGGAAGTTGAAGATTCTGATGTGTGATTCCTCTATCACATATCTTTGGATTTTGTAGAAATGTCAGAATAGTGATTTTGGAAGCCAAACATACAGTTGTGCTGGTATGAATAGCAAGCGACGAAGCTGCAACATGGCGAGCTGCTGGTGATGCTGGTAGAATTATTCTAACAATCGCTTCGTTCTGGATGCTAGTAATATCTCCTACGATATCTAAAGAAGATCGGTTACTATCTTTTATGAGTCAAGGCGGTAAATCAGCGTTATCATGGCTAACAAGAACCACAGATAGTGTTCAAAGTACAATTAACGGTTTATTCACATGGTAAATAGCTTCTCAGCACCGCGACATATATTTATTGCGCTTCAAAATACTGCACGAGTAAATGATCAAACGTGTAGTATCATGATATTTGATAAGCTTGGTGTTTCTGATATGTCATTAATAATAAACGGACATCAAGAACCATCCGAAGATATTTTGTCAAATTTCGATCAAAATCATGTAGCACGTGCATATCATCGTCTTATGTCGTTTATGGGACGTGATCAACATTGATACTGCTTTGCAAATATCGCAGCTGGATTTTACAACGCTGTATCCGATTTATTACTTTTCACTAGAACCTTTAGATTTAACCAGACAATCAGTAGTTGATATACATTTTCAAGCTCGTGTTAATAGAGATGCTGGAGCTATTCATAATTACAAAGCAATTGCTGTTATACTTAGCGATAAATCAATATTACTCGAAGGTGTTGGTGGACGAATGAGAGTAATTGATGCGCCAGTAGAGAACATGTAATTAGATCGCTCTTAATATTAATAATGTCATATCATCACGTTAGTGTGAGTCTGACTCCTGGTCAGATCAAAAGACTACAATCGGCATCAAACAATAACTTTGGAATAAAAATATCGCGAAAGCGATATCAGATGAGCGGTTCAAATAAATTATCGTTAACCTAGCGTCAATTCAAAAACTTGAATGAAGCAAAAAATTAAATAAAGGCGTCAAACTTCGTCTTTCTGCGGCTGCTTTCAACGATACATTTAAAACGGGTTGTATATTTCCCCTTCTCGCAGCTATACCTGCATTAATAGCCGCTGCAGCACCAGCAGTAGCAACGGCAACGGCATTAGGTGCTGTTGGAACTGTTGCTGGCTTGGCATTAAAAAAAGCGACCGTTTAGGGAATATTTAAAAAAACGAAAAGGGTCTCAGATTACCAGGGACCCCGCCTTTCATGATACGGAAAAGGCCTAGGACTTCCCGGGACAATTTCTGATATCGCCAATTTCCAATTTTGATTTACTCGATGCTGTTAAAAAATTAAAAATAAAAAACTTTAGAGATATTTTCATGCGCGATCAATTACCAAAACAACCAAACAATACTGAAACAGGTATTATAATTCTCGATAAAAACTCTGGACCAGGTACCCATTGGGTAGAATATGCAATTGATCTACGTGGAATTATTTATTTTGATTCATATGAATTAGCGCCATCAAAGGAATTTTTAGACAATGCTAACATCATGCAAAGTACTCCAGTTTGATATTCAACGTTACCTACACAAACATTAACTGATCCACCAATATATGGTCGTGAAGTACTTAATGTACTTGATGCTATATCCCCGGTACCGAAAAACCACCTCATAAAGTCGTGCATGAATATACCAAATTATTACATTTAAACAGACATCAGTAAATATAATTGTAGATATTTACGGAAGATCTGCTCGTGGTAAAGCTCAGCAGCCAGGTGATTTGTCTAAATATACAACCCTTGGTCAACTTAGAAATGAGATCGACGATTTATTAAATATTACAAATGTGGATCAAAATGAAGTAGTTATTTTTCAGGACAAACAAGGACGATTAAAAACAAGTAATATACAACTACTAGATGTCCTTATACAAATTCCTACTGCAGTTGCTGATAATATCGTTACTTTTACTGATCAAGGTAAAATACAAGATTCCGGTAAGTCAGTTAATGATTATGTCAAGAAGATTGGCGGTGTATTTAGTGGGGATGTTATTATGAACAAAAATAAAATTACCGATCTTGGAAATGCAACTACAGATAGTGATGCTACAACAAAAATATATGTTGACGATCAGGAATCTAAGTACGTATTAACCAACGGTGGTATAATGCATGCATTTCTCAATATGAAACATAATAGTATATAGTAATTTAAAAACACCAGAATCTGAGTTTGATGCTGCTGCTGCAAACAAAATACTTGGATGATAAAGAAATTCCAATCACTAATGAAATTGCCACACTCAAAACTAATTTTGCAGGTCACGTGAACACATTTTTGAGTTTTCGCAGAAACATAAACATAACTAATAACGAATTGTGTGGAAATCCACCAAATGTTGATATAAAACTTACTGTTATTAACACAAAAATCAACGATATTATTAGTGGAATTCCGGATATTGTTCAAAAAAAAAACTAGTCTGGTTAAATTTCCTCATTTGTAAATTAAAAATATTGTGTATACAATTGCATCTGGATCTGGAGTGTGAACGTCAGAAAATAAAACCATCAAATACACAGCAAAAGTCGCTGGTGTATATAGGATATCCGTACTTAGCGGTGCAGAGTTTAGGATATTTACCACATTTCCATCAACTGGTAATATTTCTAGAACTATATCTGTAGTATTAGATAAAGATTCCGAGGAAACATTTCCGCTGGAATCGTCTGAAAAATATATGGCCTCAGCTAATTACTGGTGGTGTTTGGAATTTGTAATTCAATTAACTACTTAACATCATAGTATAATGGATCAAAAAACTACGTCATCTATCGACGTTCAACGTTGCAGATATAATCAAACATGTGAATGTATGGCCAAACTAAAAAATACTATCGACCATTACACTGTAAAAGTAAAAAATTATCGTAGACGTATGGTCGTCATTGATATAATTTTGTTTTCTGTTTCTGCTATTGTTGTTGGATCCGGATTAATATTATCAACATTAACAATGACAGCTCCAGCAATTATAACAATTATTGTTTCAACTTCAACAACTATAGCAGGTATTCTTAGTATTATTGCTAAAAAGATAGCTACATGTGCGAATGAAAAATTACGTGAGTATATGATAAAATTGCACACAGCAACAGCAACCTACTCTAAACTATCTGGGTATATTTCTACGTATCTCAGTTATGGTAAAATATCTGACGAGGAGGTCGTAACGATAAATAAAACCTACGATGAAGCATTCAGAATTGTTAGTGATTCTGGTGACAAAATAAATGCAGAATTAAACAATAATAATCACGATAATGTCAGCAACTGAACATCGCTTGGATATTGAGTCAAGAGAGTTATTACAGCAGTTCGTCGCTAATACAACTCCTTCAAAACATACCATGATATCAATAAGTTCGACCAATCCTGAATTCAGCGTTAATTTTCCAACTGCAATTTCAGTAAAAGAGATAGCATTAGCTCAATTACGTGTTTATTATAGCTGGCCTAATATTAGATCAAAACCATTTGGTGGATTACCAGCAAATAATTCATTAGTATTCGAAAATAAAAATAAATCTGATGGAACTCCCGATTGGCAGGTAGTTAGTATTCCAACTGGTAGTTATTAGTTAGAACAGATTAATGAGGAATAAGTCTTTAACCGGAAAATAGTCTAAAATGGCAATAACTGTTTACGAACCAACATTATCGTCGGTGATAGAAATAAATTCTACTGATTATGCTGTAGATATTTATCAAAGTTCGATTAGATCAGTACTAAGTTGGCCTGAAGTCGCACCAGATTATTAAGTTCCACCAGAACCACAGCGATTCGACTTCATCATAGATGTTAAGAAATTTTTACAACTTACAGAATATAGGAAAAATATCCATTCATAGAGAACACTGCAGCAGCTTATCGTGATTATATGCTCTATACTTATTTTATGAGTTTTGTTCAGGTTAAGAAGGGTTTAGGAAGAATATCGACACTTGATGTAGAGCAAATTAACTCATTATTAAGACCGATTAAATCTGAACATGAACACGTGTTTAATGATCTTAAAAAATTTACTTTCCAGCATCAATACTGTTTATAACGATAATTTAAAAAATCAATTAATTGAAACAATACAACATCTAAATCAAGTTGTAGCAGACTTAGAATACGTAAATAAGGCTATTGTTGACAGAGAAAAAATAATAAACGTGCCAGCAGATAAATTGTTTAGCTCTTATATAGTTAATGAATATGACCTAATTCAGCGTGTAAGTCATAAGCGATTATTTAAGACAGTATTTCTGAAATATTACGGAATCACAGAAGTACAGCCACCAACATTTATAACACCTATATTTGACTCCGAGGAGCTAAAAAAATCAGTTAGTGATCTTATTGATGAACACTTTAAAAGAATATGTAATTCCTGGACAAAATTAATTCCACCCCCAGCAGTTCTCAAATATAATAATGATCCATATGGAATAGGTCGTCATACTTCACTTAATATTGTTTATATAACATCCACCATCGCACTGAATTTAATGTGCGATATAATTGATAGTAGTTACCATGTCGATATTTCAAAGTCTAATCAAGCCCAGCAAGGATATATATATATATTATACTCATCCAGTATCCGATTCCCTCTGGGCAGGCTGATTGTATCTGATCCAATAGATCAAGTTTACCTGCGTGTACATAATTCATTATTGTCAAGAATAAATTTCAAACTCACAAATCAAGATGGTAATATTGTGGCCCTGCGCGGGGAGACGTTATATATTAATTTTTATATACGCTCGTAAAGTAGGAGGAAAAATATGAAGATATTTTGAGGTTAAATATTATATATATATATATATATATATATATATATATATATATATATATATATATATATATATATATATATATATATAAAATGAACATTGAAAATATCAAAACCATTGTTTCTGCTATTGAAAAATTAAAGCATGACGGAATTCAGTTATCTGAAGGTCTTAGTGCTGAAAAAATTTTGTGTGACTTTTAATCGTTACAACAAAGAAAAATTTCAAATTAAATTCACATTATCTTCCAATTACAGATTCGTAAAGTCATTTTATAATTCTACGTTAGAATCTTTACAATTTGTAAACAACACACAAGTAAAGCTATTTGCGCCTCTTGCGTGTTCAATCGAAAAGATAAAAAGCGCATTATCTCACGAATATGAAAGAAAAAATGACAATCATGTGATGCAGTTGAGAAAGATTATGCTATTTGGTTCTGTAATCAATGATAGTAAAACTGAGGATAGCGATAGTGAAGGTGGACCATCTCACACAGTCAGGAGATATTGATTATAGCTAAACAAAACCTTTGGAAAGATTGATAGAATCGAACGTTATATAAAGTAAAATAGAGTTATTATATGTACTCAAATATAATCCTTTGATCATACTTTTTGAATATGCAGAATTATATGTTTTATTTACGACAGATTGTACCGATTGTGAATGAATGTTAAAATATTTGGCTGCTGCGTTTATTGATGGAAAAGTTAATTCTTCTTGTTTCTGTGTTTATGGATTTAACCGCTCTCTTTCCAAATAATTTACACGATCCTGTATTTCCTCGTTTAGAATTCTGACTCGGCGTAATAGCTTGCAGGTTAGAAATTTGGTTATGTTGAGGATTTCGATAAATGTTGTCAATAATAAATCCATCTTTGGCTTTTTCCTAAAAACATTCAAAGATAAACCTATGAAAATAATAATTTTTGTTTCCATTCATATTAAATTTAAAATAACCAATATTATTAAGACGACCATTATTAGTCTACAATGTCTAATAACGCCATCTCTGGATGCCTCGTAATTCGTATATATTGGATGTCTCACAAATTCTTTTTGCTCCATTTTTATATAATATGTATTTGTTTAAATCATTATTTTTGAACTCTGGTTAGATAATCCTTTTCTGTCTTTATAGGGGATTTACCTGTCGATGTATCTTTTTCTGTCATAATATCGTTTAAGTTCCCTATATTTTTACCTCCAAAATTTTCCCATCATTGCGTTTTTCCTCTAACACCAATACCACATTGAATGCATGGTTTTTGTCCGGTACTTCCATGTCTGATACTTTGCATATGGTAACTGCAGCATTGGTTTACGCATTGCTTATTACAATAAGAAATATGTCCAATTTTAACCAAATATATTTTGTTCTGTTTGAATCATTATATATATATATTAAATTTCAATTTGAATATTTGTCTTAATTATAATAATGGAGGAATTATCAGCAATTGAACCATCTGCTATCCGATTTGATATTGGCAGACTATTAGGATATAAATTTAGTGTTTCGATGAAAGATCTAGCTTTAACAAATCCAGATATAACTAAATGTATCCGTGAGGCCAAAAGGGAATTTCGTGAAGAAGGTGCTGTTGATGTGTGGTCAACTTTCAGAGTTAAAACCAATATTAATGTTATGAACGACGAACGAGGGAAGGTAATTATTAAACACCTAGTTAATCAGAAATATTTTATTTTAATAAAATTTATTGTGGAGACAGAAGATGATATTTGGATGTTTCGTGACAAGAGAGAACCCATTCTTATACAGTCTTTAAATAATAAAACGATATTATTAAGTAACAAATCCAAACCTGGAATACTGACTGGTATTGATAAACCGTATTTTGATCGACGGTATCCAGTTACTGCTGTGGTGTATGGATTGTTTTTACTGAAAGATAAACCTAATATTGCGGATCTCAAACCGATGAGACTATCAGAGTCAAGAATAAACTATGTTGCGCAGCGCCCTACTGAACATTTTACAAATGCGATGCGTGGTAATGGCCTAACAGATTTAAGACATTAAAAAATAAGTGAATGGGTAGAAACTGTTAAAAATTCTGGTGCATCTATTAAGGATGTTGCTAAGCTAGAAAGATCATTAAGATTTCCAATAACAGTAAAAGCACTAACAGGAGAGATATTGTACAAACCAAAATAGACAAAAAATGGAAGTCCTATAACGATTATTAATCATGATGCACATGCATGGACTGATGCTGTAACTGTATTTCCACGAGACAGAATGGTAAAATTTTATAATGGTCATATATTTGATTTTATTAAAAATATTAGTAAAAGTGACCCTGTATCTGTTTGGTTTTTTCAAAGTTCGGAACACGATTACGATCAATTTGTACGACCCTATGGTGATATTTATCGTACAGAATCTCTTTATGAAGAAATGAGAAATCTTGCACTAAAATATACTTCTGATGATGTCAATGTTAGACAACTACTGAATAATTGTTTTACAATACCATCGGTAGCGGCTCATTTCGCTCAAGTGAAAAATTTATGGAGACCGACAAGATCAGAATTTATTGAGGATATACAAAAAAGTGGCATAGAATATGGGCACGGTGGATTATGGAATACTAAATACGAGCATAATGATGTTATCTCCGTCGATATGGCTGCATGTTACCCTGGGATTTTTCTTGGATATGGTGAGTGTTCTAAATATTTTAACAGACTCGGACACCCTACACATGACATGACTAGAGATTCGATAAATGGACCCTTACCCGAGTTTGACTTAACCGGATTTGCATGTATAGAATCATTCAGGTTCGGAAAAGATCTCTATCCGATTACTTATGCTTGGTTTGGAAGACATTTTTCAGAAAAATGTTGGACTCCAATAGTGTTATTAAGATATATGTTTGATGCTGAAATTTTAGTATCGTTGAGGGTTAATGAAGCGATTATATCCTATAGTGCACAAAAGCAAGTTTGGTTACCAGAACCGGATAGATTTAGTATTGATGATGCCAGGAAAGAATTTCCTGATCTTGCCGAAGATGATATTATTAAAATTACTAATAATATACTTAAATGCAGGGATGAGCACGATGAAAAACGTGCAAAAGATCTTGGTAGAAAGATAATCGGCAAGTTTAGTCAAGGCAGTTCATACGGTCATAAACGACATGCGTAAGATTGATTATGGACGATGCTGAGTTAGATTTTATAATAACTGATACAACGGAGAAAAACACATTTATAAGCCGAAGTAATGCTTATTTATCGGTTGGGACCAAACTAGGTACTATTGTGAGTTATATTGAGGGCGACTCACCGCAGTTTACTCATTTAAGATCTTCTTTGCTAGCCTATGTTTCTATAAATCTACTGTCTATGATGAATAGATTTCCTCGTTATGCTGTTAGAGTCGCTACGGATTCATTTTATATACATAAAAAATATAAAGATTTTATTAAAACCGCTACTTAATAATGGTGAATGGGGAACATACATTTGATGCCATAGAGCAACAGACGCACAACTCTTCTTAGCCGCGAGACGTACAAAAACGCAGATGTGGTTTATATATTTCTGTTCAATGATTATGTCGCTAAGATGTATCCATCACAGCTTAGATACCAATGACGTGACCAGTACATACCCTTCAAGCATTTAAGTAGGCATGGATACGTCGAGGGTACATTAAAACAAGCCGCCATCTTTCATTCTGCAGCCATCATTCTGCCATATGTTTTGTGATAAAGAATAGTGCGAGGGAGATATACACCTACTGAAGTGGTATTTGGCAGCGCAATACTCACTGGGCGAGAAGTTAAATCTCTATCAGGTCGCACAGGAAGAATCAATTTACTAGTCTGCAAGAAAACTGGAACAGAGTTTTAAGTCTGCTGAGGATTTTCGAGTGAAATTGGGTGAATCGTCAAAGGTGTGAAGCAAACCAGCAAAAGTGTGAGAGTAGACCGGCAATGGAGTGAATTTTTCGCACCTTAACCCCGTCTATTGTTGCGCATGAAAATTCGCCCGTGTAAAGGTCAGGAATGACTAGCATGGCGCCGACCTTGACCAGTGTTAACCGACAGTATATCTATGAGTCAGACGTTTGCGACAGTTGCAAACATCAAGGATTTCCAAGTAAAATTGGGTGAATCGCCAAAGGTGTGAAGCAAACCAGCAAAAGTATGAGAGTAGACAGGCAATGGAGTGAATTTTAAGAACTTAAAAGATTAATCAGACTACAGCCAGATAAAATAAAATGTGAAATAATGCGTGAGATAATTCCAGAAACTACCATGAATGATTTTTGGACTTTATGGAGACCTACTGATTTGATAGTCGCAAGTAGAAAGATAGTTTTTGATGAATTGCAAAATAAATTATTTATGTTACATAAAGAAAAGTTTTCAAATCTACCAGTACCATTATGTTATCGCCCAGCAGATACTCGACGACAGAATATTGATGTTGAAATTCCTGGTGGAGATACTGAAAGTATCCGAGTACAAAATCTGGTATCGAATGATATTATTTTGATAAATACCAATTCTTTTGAGAGCGCATTGAGTGTGGAAAATCACCGTGGACGTTCGGATACGCTATAACGATTCATTCGTCACAGGGATTAACTATCTCTGATACAAATATCCGGATTGTAGATGATCGAATCGAATGATCAAACTTAGTCTATTTCGCAGTATCTCGCGTCAGAAGAATAACTTAACTAAATATAATTGTTATAGATTATTTGATAACTGAGGAGATTACTAATGACGCTGATGTAATAAAGAAAAACTTAGCGTCTTATAAACAATGTGACAAAAAAAAAATAAACGTAACTTTGAAATTGATACTGAATTTATTATAAAACTAAAACAATTACAGAATAATCACTGTGCAAGTTGTAACACAATAATGTTATGGCAATACTCGAATAATAATCCAAGACAATTTACCGTAGATAGAATAGTTATCTTGGTCACGCACGTGTAAATGTGATGTTGACCTGTCTTGAATGTAATCGACGTCGGGGCGCTGGACGCCCTGGTGCTAATTTACATAAGTGAACGCGGTGGTAACAGTGTATCTGCAGGAATTACTTGCAATTGTTCACGCACAAATCCACGTTGAGGTGCAGTAGAAACTAGTCTGTATATGGGTGGTCTTCCAGTAGATCTAACCACACTAGAAATTGTATGTATGGTCACACTCCAAATATGGTCAGTAGCTCGTCTTTTGCCACCCTCCAACTCCCCCGGTTCGTATAAATATCTCACAATCACATTACCTAATACTGGTTGTTGACCTCGTTGTCCGTATTCATAGCTACGTGGTATATATTTTTTGTTATTGCATTAGAAGGTGTCATGGAAGTTGCAAGAGTAATTTCATCATTTAATGCAGATATTACACTTGGTAACCTTATAACCCATTCACGAGATCTCTCACCGGACTTAAACTCAGCAGCTATTTCCTTTGCATATTGATATCCAAATAACCGCTCAGCAAGTGTTCGATTAAATCGTTCAACAATTGCTTGATCACGATGAATTTCAGTATGCCCTTGTCTGATTGTAACGTTATGTTTTTTCATCAAAGATTATAATGCGCCAAGAAATTCTTTACCAGGATCAACTTGTAGTAGTTGTGGCCATTGTAGACCACCACGTTGATAAATTCGCTCAAACGCAGATGCAACTTCAAATGATGTTTTTGTTGATAATGGTTCAGCTTCTTTATATCTACTTGCAATATCAACAACAGTCAATGCGTATTTGTACGTGCGTGACTTTCGTCCACTTGTTTTAATAGTATCATGTGGTTAAAACAAAATATCTGCTTGATGAACTTCGTTAGGAACACTGACATCAAAATGTGCATATTGAATTTTTTTTTGGTGGTGGTAGATAAATTTGCCATATTGCCTGTCGTGCTAACCACGCTGCAGCAACAGAATGTGAAACTTTTGCTGCTTTAGCAAGTTTATTGGTCGCTGCTTTACGCCTCTAATACCCTCTAGGACTATAATAAATAGATTCCATTATAATAATTATATAATTAATTACCAGCCCCTAACATTATTTTACTTTTCATAGCGGATTTTATTAAGAAACTAGCGAGTTTCTCTCTAACAGATTTATTGGGTATAGAATTTAATGAATGAATCAATTTTACATCTGCAAGATGCCGCTGCTGCAAATCTTTACTTTTATAAGCAACATCGTGAATGTGACATGCTTGATCAGTTTTATTTACTGGATGATCTCCTGGTTTTGGTTGATCTTGATTATCAAGTCGGATATCAAGTCAAGTTCCAGGACCACAGTAATTATATCCAGGAAGGTGTTTCTCACCAACATATTTAGCCCATGGTAATCCGGGTAATTTTCCTAATGATGCGGCTAAATCCCCACCTATCTTTGTTGTCCCTGAGATAAATTTATATTTTTGTACCACATTTTACACATTTACCTGTTAATGCATGTCGTTTATTTTTTGTTATTATTGTTGTCAATCCAACGATGGGTGTAGATGATCTACATCGAAAACAATATAGACTCATGTTATTAATAATATGGATACAATAATTGATTTTTCGGCGACAAGAAAACAAGAACCAGTAAAGCATCATCCTGCATTACCAAATTCAATAAAAATGATTATAATAGGTCCATCTGGATCGGGTAAAATACAATTATTATTAAATTTAATAACGAGATGGATGAGATGGAACAAACTATATTTAATAGCACCGTCTGTGGATAATCAGCATTGTTACGAAGTTCTTAAAGATTTTAATGAAAAGCAAAATCAGTTAATAAAGACGGTGACGATATTATTGACTTTCTCACAGATATAGATGAAGCCCCATCTGTAGATGATTTGGATTGATTCATTAATAATCTCGTAGTATATGATGATGTGATGTTGGACAAACAATCTAATCCAGCTAGAATATTTTCTCGAGGTCGTCACAAAAACACAGACGTGATTTATGTTACTCAAAGATATATACAGATACCTAGAGTGATCAGAGAAAATTGTAATATTTTGGTTGTGTTTAATGAAGTAGATAATTATACCCTACGAAATATTTATTATACTTGGTGTTCAGGGGATATGGACATAATTAAATTTAAAAATTTCTTTTCTAAAGCACAATCTGTTCCTTTCGGATTTATAATAATAAATCTACATGATCCAAGATCCCGATATCGTATAGGTCTGGATAAAATATTTGGTTAATCCCTGATAAATCAGGAGCAGCAGGGAGGGCGAATCTCTACATGATATTGCTCGAGTTTTAACGAAACAAATAGTTCGATAAAATCAAGGTAAAAAAGTCAATAATATTATAACAAAACTGAGCTAACTTCATACTATTTATTATGCGGTTTTTAACCGTACAGTAATATAAAAGTTAGAGATTTTGGTTTAGGGTTATTGACCCTTTCTTTCAGCCTCTATAGGAACCGTTATTTCAGGTTAATTTCACGAGCAAAATTTTGTAGGATTCGCCCTCCCTGCTCCTCTAATAATATGAACAATAATAATAATATCAACAATAATACTATCATGGATTAATAATGATAATAATATCAATAATAATACGAATAAAAACTATCAATAATAATAATAATAATAATAATAATAATAATAATAATAATAATAATAATAATAATAATAATAATAATCCGAGTAATGATATCAATAATATCAATACCAACATCAACAATATCTACATCAAAAATATCAACATCACCAATATGAACAGTAATGATATCAACAATATAAACATCAACAGCAAGAACATCAGCAATATCATCAACATCAACATCAACATCACCATCAACAATAACAATGACAATGACAAAAATAATAATAACGATAATAATAATAATAATAATAATAATAATAATAATAATAATAATAATAATAATGGTGATGATGATGACGATGATAATAATAATAATAATAATAATAATAATAATAATAATAATAATAATAATAATAATAGCAACAACAACATCAATAATAATAATTAGAAGAAGAAGAAGAAGAAGAAGAAGAAGAAGAAGAAGAAGAAGAAGAAGAAGAAGAAGAAGAAGAAGAAGAAGAAGAAGAAGAAGAAGAAGAGTGTCAGTTTTGGTCCTCTATTGTCGCAGGTTAGTTACGTTTCCTGCTAGTTTTGCAGCCACTGATATCTTTAGGTCTGGTTTTTCAGTTTAAGTGTTTATGTAATATTATCTGAATACGGGCATAATCTTAGGCTTGACTGAGGACACAGATTGAAACACTGCTTGCTATAAATATTCAAACTCAATGTCCTGAACATAACTTCAAGCCTATGCTCTTAGATTAGAGTGGAGCTACAGCTCAGGTAAACTGCCAGTACATTTAAACAATCAAACAATATTAACCCTATTAAATAGAAAGAAAAATAATTTGTTGGTTGTGAAAGGAGTTTTGCACATATTTTACTGCTCGATGTTTAGAAGATAAAGTTAATTCTACTAAAGAAACGTAAAATATCAATACCATCCTTGCATGCTATTGAATGATACGGCAATATACTACAAGACAAATGATGTGGTCTTTGGAACACTTACTATTTAATTTGTAAGGCACCTTGTAGCAATAAACAAATAGACCTGGGAAAGTAACCCACCGCTGCATGTACAATTAAAGACTTCATTGCAGTTATCGTTCTGTTGGATTTAAATTTTCATTTGGTTCATAAATAAACAGGATGTGAAGTTGAGTAGCTACGGTATCGCCTCTTCATCACAGTTGGATTGATCAAAAGTGTAGATGATTTGAAGAGAGAGAGAGAGAGAGAGAGAGAGAGAGAGAGAGAGAGAGAGAGAGAGAGAGAGAGAGAGAGAGAGAGAGAGAGAGAGAGAGAGAGAGAGAGAGAGAGAGAGAGAGAGAGAGAGAGAGAGAGAAATAGAGAGAGACAGAGAGAGAGAGAGAGAGAAACAGACAAACACGGACTGACAGAGTGAGACAGACGGACAGACAGACAGAGAGTCACTCATGGGAATCGACACTCTAGATTCTCTTCCAAGTTAGATTTCAACATGTTTGTTTAACAATTATTTCATTTTTGTGTAGAAGATGAATCGATTTTTTTATACGAGACTAAGAAGTTTATTTCGCCTTATGATCCGACATGCTTCTTTTCCGCAAGCCATGGATAGCAATTCTCTGCACTTCTTTATCGCTCGTGACAACTAGTGCTGGGTTTTTCTCAACCAAGACAACATATACTGTGATTTCATTGTTTCTCAATAATGTGTATAAGCTTACAACCAATCACTGTAAGCGCAAGTAAAATTCTATAGGGAGTGCCACACATCATGACCTATTACGTTGTAACAGGCAGTCATGGTTTGTCTTCCAATAAGACATCCACTCGCACATTCATTGATGTCTAGGAGATTGTTACCTTGTGTAGCTTACGATGTCTCCTAAAAAGAAAGGAAATCGCAGGACATCTACTCACAAATGATTGAGGATAGTGGATTGTTGCCATGCCTTGCAAAGACGGACATGCTTTGGATCTAGGCCTATAGTTGTATTTTTACAATTTGAATGAAAATTTGACACAAACAAAAATGCTAAAGCGCTAAAGATTCTTTCCAGCTTTAATCCCAATTGAAATGAATATTTTTTGTTGATTTGAGTACTTTAGACACTAAATGGTCGTCCAATAGATTTGTAAAACCTTAGCTGAAACAAAAGCTTGTGCTGGAATTTATTATTTAGGTTATGCATTGATCGTGTTTGTAACAGAATTGAAACTGATTGGGATTTCTCTGTTTGGGCTAAATGAATAACATCAAACATAAAACAATGAATGATTGGAATTTATAAAATGAAATACTAGATATATATGTGAATATAAAACAAATACACTGATTCCCACACTTCTATCATTCAATTAATGCAATTTATCCTACACATACTTACGAACTGATAAAAAATACAAAAATTGGATTCATTGGCTTCTAGCCTAAAACAAATATACCATGTATTATGAAAAATGTAAAATAAGATTCAATTCATCTTTAGTACGCATTAATCTTTGAGATTAACGAAATCTCTTGAGATAAAAAAGACAGACAAATGAGCAATACTCATAATCTTATTATTATTGTTTCGACTAAACAGAAATGCGTCAAACACAAATAGATGAACGCATATAGATGAACAAGCATCACTATATTGGAATTCACTTGATCAACTGTGACTACAATTTATTCATTATACCAACTGAAACTCTGCAGTTTCACTAGATCCCTTTCTTATCGATACAAGTTCATATACATCACGAATCCCTTATATGTATTCATTTACATACATACATGTCTTTATACACCTAGACGTAGACAGCATGCTGCAATACATAGAGCTACATCCAATCCAACCACGGATAGCTATAGTCAACTTACATAGAACACTGAATCTCGTGTAAGACATCGTCAGTTCCAATAAGACTTCGTCAGCCCAAAAATATTCAATAACGTCCAATAATGTCCACTAAGTTCCCTTAATGTCCACTATCTAATAGGCTACAATATTGTCCACTAAACTCCCATAGTCTTGACTAATGACCAATAGCATCCAACAGGCTGCAACAAAACCAAACTATTTATTACTAAAATGGTAATAACAAAGCAAGCAGTGTAACAAAGCTTTATCACTCGACAAAACATAAAACCGAGAAAGGTTTCACAAATCGAATAAAATAAAACTTTGACACTTACTCCTATGGTCTGAGACGATGGTGGAAAGTTCGCCCACCACTGACAAAATCCAAATGACTTGTGTCTCATTTCTCAAAGTATCAAGCTTAAATCCATAGGAGTGAATAATAGTCATTATCAAATGTTTATGTAATCCAAGCTTTTTCGTGACTTTCCGCCTGTATTTGATTTCAAAATCAATTTAACTGGAGCAGAGTAATTCATCCCAGGTAACGTTGTAAGTCTCTACAACGAATATGGTGAAAAATAGATTCAAGGCAAATCAAAGTTATGTATAGCCTTATTCTGTCACAGTGTAGATAAGCAATGGAGAAAGCTATTGCAGCTGTGGCCATATGGCAAATGCTCTCAAGACAACGAAATCAATTCAATATAAAACATTGGGATAAAATACAATTTAGGAGCATACCCATTTCATAAAAGTCTTATATCCTGTTTAAGACACACGTTTTCTTCATGCTTTCTTTTTTCAGATCTTAGATTGTCATTTATCATAGTATAACATATACTAAATTAACTTGAGGATGCTTAATATAATTTTCTAAGTTAGTGTAATTGCAAGTTTTCAAATGGACTCGTACGCAAAGTGAAATGTTTGAAGAGAATGCTGATGCCTATGAATTGCACACATCAAAGAACAGCAAAATTATTTTCATTTTATTGCACTTTAAATGAAAATATGTGCAAAGTTTTAAAAATATGTTTGAATATTACTAATAATGGAATTATTAAGATATATAAGATGTATACAGATATTGATGAATAATATTTGTCAGTAGTTCTTATTGTCATGATATACTTGAATATCTTATTGAGAATAAATGTAATATTTTAAATACCAATATATTACGATTTTAATACATATTTTGCTGGGTAAAATTATACCAATTATATTTAGGGTCATGATGTAAATGTGAAAGGTCAGAACTTTTATAAGATTTTACTCGACAGGGGTATGTTTTTGATGCTGAATGAATGTTTTTACTCAAATGATTCCTTTATGTTCCAGCGAAACAAATATATCAATGATCATGCACGTGGTATGTCAATACCTATATATTCTATTAATCTATCAATAATCATGCATGTGGTATGTCAGTACCCGTATATTCCATTAATATATCAATGATCATGCACGTGGTATGTCAGTATATTCCATCCATCAACAAAAGGATTGTTACTTTTTCGTGAACGTTGTCCGTAAATATAATTTTCCTAATGTCATTTGTGACTGAAAATATTTCAAGTCAATGTATTGCATAAACCGTCTAGAGCAAAATGAACATTGCGGTTTATATAAGTATTATAGTATCAGAGACATTTAACTCCTCTGTAAATTCATGTGAGCATATCCACAGTTAGCTATTGGTTATGTAAATAGTCCATTTATGTAATAGTAAATAGTATATATAGATACGGTTTACCTAGCTACCTAGCTATCGTTCATGTAAACAGTTCATTATATATATATATATATATATATATATATATATATATATATATATATATATATATATATATATATATATATATATATATATATATATATATATATATACACACACATACATGGTTACCCTAACTATCGTTCGTGCTTATGGTACGAAAATGGAGAGGGCACACATCACTATCGTTTATGTAAATAGCACATAGAGACGAGGTTTAAGGTTTACCGAGTTTTTGTTTCTGTTGATAGTGCATATAGCTGTTGGTAACTAAGCTATAAAATTTAAAGGAGAGATGAGTGTATGTTTACACTGTATTTAATCCAGAAAGTACTATTCTAATGCTGAAATAAACACTCATTTGCTGTTGCGGTGTTCCGAGTGGACTGCTTGCAAGTTTGACAGCTAACAATGTGACACCAGGATTGCAGTTACCTAGCATCTTTTTGTTAGTCCCACATCTTCCTCATCAAAAAACTAATACCTGAGCAAATTTCCATGTATGACATATGCAAATATTTGCTAATATTTAGTCTTCAAAACAGTGCTATTATTTGGATCACAAAAATTATTAATAAATTATCTATAGCTCAGCAAAATATACATGGATTATATTGGTTATGTAACGATTCAATGCACAAAATGTCCATACATGGTTATTGACAATCAAAGCATGACTAGAAACCAGTTAAAAGCTCAGAATGCATTATGGAGAACCGCAAGAGACAGTCGGACGGTCAAACGTTTCACAAGCTTAGCAGTATGACAGCAACATGATGGATTTGAAAATATTAATTCTCACGACCACTTTGTTACTGAAAATACCCTACGGACAATTGGGCTTCAATCTTAAAACAGAGTGGTTGTATCCTACGGACAAGTCATTTTTAGTATGGGTGGGATACGCTACATACATGGGAAATTTAACATAGGGAATTTATTGCGTCAATATATTGGGACTGTCTGGGGGATAATATGAATTTAGAATGGGTGACGTCACGGTACTGGACAATGGCAACAATGTTGCAAGGGGCTGACCTTAATCGGAATAAACAGCATTGCAAGGGGCTGACCTGAATACGATCTACTTTAGATACAAGTACAATATAAACATAGGAATATAACAGGAGTACACAATATGTCGATCGCGATCGACCGGTCGATCGCGAAGGTAGTATGAGTAGATCGCGTAGCATTAAAAAAATAGACGTCAACCTATATGTTTTAAATTTTTGTGGTAGGTATATTATTTTGGCTTGGTCATTTTATAAGTAACTCGCATGCTGAAAAAGTATGTACACTCCTGGCATAGAGACATGGTTAGAGACAAAGATTAAGAGACATAGAAATACATAGATTCATCTACATAAGTCTATCAAACAAGCAACTATGCGATCGACTGAAAACATTAAGCAAAAAAGAATATTCATCTTTTCCAAACATATGAGTGATCCGGAAAAGGGCCGTTTAACTTTCTTCTACTTTCTGTTATCCATTCTTCTTTTGCATCAGCACCTCAATTTTCGTAACACATTTTTCGTCTTCCTATTTTTTCTCATCTTTATCCTTCTCCTCCTTCTCCTCCTTTTCCTCCTCCTGTTTCCTCTTCTCGTTTTCTTCTTCTTTCATCAATTTGTCTTTGTAATGTCTCATCCGTTTCTTTTCCACTTTGTTACAAAAGATCTGTATGGAAGACTATCATGAGTGGGAATGGACCCAGCACACACTCAGTGTAAATAAATTTATGTTTACTGGCATCTAGTAGGATTGGAAATTGCTCTTATGACGTCACCCCGTTTCCCTGCTTACACTCTCTTCGGAGCACCTGATTTATATGCGAGTGGGAATCGACCCACCTACTCTTTTTTAATGTATGAGTTGTCAGGGAGAAGAGGGGATACACCAAACTCCAGCCGGAAGGTACTCACTGTCTATCTAGTGGGTAATTCATAATGCCAATTTTGTGTTAGCCACAATTGCAATTAGATTCCCCAGTGTAGTTTTAAATTTTCCTATCTTAAATATTTATTTAAAGGTACATTGTTTGCATAGTTCTTATTTAAATCAATATAATAGGTCTGAGAGACTATTGCCAAAGTTTTCGTTGTCCAGTTATGATTTCTGGTTTTAATTTAATGTTATTAAGCCGAGATTTCAAGCCAAATTGAAATGTCTTAATAAATGGCAAAATTTAATAGCCATAAGAAGGGCTGTGGTTACACCTCAGAAAACGGGAACAGGAACGGTTGTATATTTTTGCGGATAACTGATATTATCCCTTTTCCGTAATTTGTATCCGTCAATACCTCATGGGTCTCTCAGGACCAAGTTCAACTGATGGTGGTTGGAATTGGTTGAGACTGCACTCCGTAGAATTTTAGAAGCTCGTTAACCAGCATCACCACCATTCGTATTGGAATTGATCTCATCGGGTGCTGAGGTCTTTAACGGACTTTTTTTTGCATCTTCATGTTTCATAATGGATCATTATAGTAGATTTTTTTATGGGCCTCTATTATCATTCGGGGTGCATCATTATAATACATGGTTGCGTCGGCATTTTGCAGTAGGTAAGTAAGTCCCCATGTATCAGATTGATCGGCCACATAGTTAATAACTTCTGTTTACTGATGAGTGACTGTGTCTATCTTGTTTCAGCCGCTTCTTATTTTGGGTTTTGTTTCTTTTCTCGTAGCTGGTATATGTTGTTAAGCTTTGCCTAGTGGTGTTCTAGATTTTGGTTTGGCACCAGTAGCTGACGCCTTGGTTATAGTTACATCTGTTTAAAGTGTAGTAGGTTGTTTTCTTGGTAGGCTCACTAATTATAGTTGTTGCTGTTGTTGTGAATTTTCCAGGATGGGTAGGTTTGCTTTCAGCAATTATCCCATTTGGTGATTTAGGTAGTGTTGCTGTAGACGATATCAGTGCTGGTACTAATGGAGTTGACAATGAACTCGTGTTAACCTGCTGGGTTATAAATGGCTTTGCTGCTGCAACCGCTCTTCTTATGGTAGCTTATTTCCTGCTGTACTGGCATTGTTAAAGGACTTTTTCCATTTTCTGGGTGTTTATTTCCATAGAACCTGTTTCACTCATTTGATAACATGTATTCACCTCTATGCCCCTCTCTGGAACCTCTTTTCCATTTCGGGTTAAGATGTCAGCTGCTCTACCTATATAAAGTTGGATAGTTCACATGTCTGAAGTCTTTACATCTCTATTCATTCTTCTTACTCCTTTCTAACGTATTTAAAGACCTCTGCCATAAGGATTTTTGCCGCTTTAAGTATCATTACATTTTATATCTCTTCAAGCCTTATTATCAGGTTTGCCTGACACTAAGTAAATGCAATTGGGATTCGCTTAGCTCTGCTAGAGTCTGAAGACATCCTCACGAGTTGATAAAAATGGATGACCAGACTGACTGACTGATATTCATCATAGTCATGTATACACTTTCGTGTTTTATGACTGGTTAAAGCCCTGAAAAGGACTAGAGGCCCCCTTCGATGGCAGAGCTCTCCAATGTCCCAGTGCTTGAACACATTTTTTGCTCAGGCGCATGGGCCTTATTAACCTCCTTGGATGGCTTACCGCCATAGCCGGATGTCACTTTTAAGTGGCATTGCCTTCCACGGAGGAAATTAGCCCTTGTGCTGGTCTTTTGGCCATGAGGCTTGGCTTTTTTCGAGACCTTAAGACCTTTAACTTTGCTTACTATTCAACACTGAAATAATCCAGAATGCAGCCATGACAGCCACAGGAAAAGGCAAAGGAAAAGGAAAAGGAAAGGGCAGTACCTTGAGCACCACCACCAAAAGTAAGGTTGGTAGGATTGGAATTTATACCCCAGGTCCACAACCACACTAGAAGACGGGCGAAAGTTATAATCTTTTCTGTCGCGTTACATAACGTAACTCTTTGTGTGGAAGTTTGTGGCCCAGAGCTCTCTCGGTCCGTGTTGATATTTCCTTCCGTTTGTCCTCCCTCTCTTCGTAGTACCAGTAACCAAGAACGGCGATTGATGTCGTTCACACCCCAACCAGCAGCAAATAAACGTTGTTGTGACTGAGTGATCAAATGTTTCCCGTTGTCCAGTATGGTTGGGGGTCCCTAACTATCTGCCAAACGTGTGTAAGCCACATACGTTTCAAATATACCTGAGTTGTGAAATTTCCTAACATGTTAAGATTTTATTTGTTTTAGTGTACTATGCGTACTTTTTGTTTCCGAAAAGTATGTCAAATTTGGTGGGTATCAGGTACCCTTTTCAAGTTTCAGATCTTAATTTTGTATTTTAGGGATAGTTTGAAAAATTATTTAAAACCATTCATTCCTTTCAGGGCCACCGGTTAGGTTTTATTCCCAATGAGGGTTCAGAATTAACAAAAATGGAGCCCAACTTATGGCAAATTGATACTAACATTCTTTTCACTTCCCCACTGTTGTTTTTACAACAGTGGAGGGACAGTATTTCGGTAAATACTTTATCAGCAACAATATTCTTTCTTCTTTTCTTCTTTGTAGCTCAATTCCGCTTTTACTATGGTTGTGAGTAAAACTCCTGATAACCTTTGTTCTTCTTTCCTTGCTTTTCTGTTTTTCATTCTTCTTCTTTTTTCTTCTTTTTTCTTCTTCTGTGGCGGAAGCTCAAAGAAACACGTCCGTCCTCTTCGAAGGCAGAGTAGAAATGGTAGTGTGTTCAAGGTGGCCAGACTGACTGACTGACTGACTGACTGATATTCATTATAGTCTTGTATACACTTTCGTGTTTTATAACTGATTAAAGCCCTGAAAAGGACCAAAGGCTCCCCTTTTTACGAGGCAGTGCTCTCCAATGTCACAGTGCTGGACATATTTTTGCCCCGGCGCATCGTCCTTACTAACCCCCTTGGATGGTTTACCGCTATAGCCGGATGTCACTTTTCAGTGGCACTGCTACCCAGCGAGGCACTTAGCCCTTGTGCTGGGCTGTTGGCCATGGTGCTTGAACTTTTTTCAGACCTTAGAAAACTTTGAACCTATTATTCACCATTGATAAACTCCAGAGCGTCGCCACGTCATCCGCAGAGAAAGGCAAAAGCAAAGGAAAAGGTAAGGGCAGCACCTTAAGCACCACCACCGCAATCCAAGGTCCATAGGATTGTAGTTTATACCCCAGGTCCACGTCCACAATAGTAGGCAAACGAAAGTCATAATCTTTTCTTTTGACGTTACATAGCGTAACATTTTGTGTGGAAGATGTGGCCCGAGTCGCTCTCCCTCCGTTTTGATACATCCTTCCGTCTGTCCTCCCTCTCCTCGTAGTCTCAGCAACCAAGCATGGAGATGTATGTCGTGAACACCTCAACCAGCAGCAAATAAACGTTGTTGTGATTAAGTCATCAAGTGTTTCCCTTTGTCTAGTGGGGGTGGGGGTCCCTAACTATCTGCCAAACATGTGTAAGCCATATACGTTTCAAACATACCCGAGTTGTGAAATTTCCTAAGCATGTTTAGCTTTTTATTTGTTTTTATGTACTATGCGTACCTTTTGTTTCCGAAAAGTATGTCAGATTTGGTGGGTATCAGGTACCCTTTTCAAGTTTCAGATCTTAATTTGGTATTTTAGGGATAGTTTGAAAAAATATTTAAAACCAATCATACCTTTTAGGGCCACCGATTAGGTTGTATACCCAATGAGGGCTAAGAATAGCCAAAGTTGAGCCCAATGTATGTTAAATTGTTCGATATTAACAATCTTTTCACTTCCCCACTGTTGTACAAACAACAATGGAGGCACAGTATTTTGGTAAATACTGTATTATCAGCAATCTTCTTTCTTCTTTTTTACTCTTCTTTTGTTGTTTTAATTCCGCTTTCACTATTGTTGTATATTTAATAGTAACAACTCCTGGTTCCTTTGTTCTTCTTTCCTTGTTTCTCTGTTCTTCTTTCTTCTTTGTTCTTCTTTGCTCTTCTTATGTGACGGGAGCTCCGAGAAAAAAGTCCGCACTCTTCTAAGGCTAGCACTCGAATGAATGAAGGAATGAATGATGGCCAGATTGGATGGTGATTGATTAGGCTTATAGTCGCTTATTGCCTAGTCGCATTCGTGCAACTGTTTACATATTTCCTAATCACATTCTTTATATTGAAGTTATTATTAATTTATCCTAAGTTTATTATGATTATTGTAACATTTGTATAACAGTAGCAATTATTACTTGATTTATTTAGTGTTATAGATTGTGGCTAGATTAATTTGTTCTATTACTGATATTTATTTATTATTATCGTTTTTTGTGGTAGCCTTAATGATTTCAATTTTGATTGGCTGTTTTGTGTCTGCATTTCAATCCTTTCCTAGCCCATTATTGTTTTTCAATCAGATAAAGTGTGCGCCAAAATTCGGCTAATCAGCTGCGGCCTTATAGAATATGATTATTTAAAGAGAGGTTCGGTTTTTGTAACGCGCTTCTATATTTATCCTGGTATGTCAGACAGACTTTGTATAGTAAGACAAAGACATGTTATTTTGGCCAGGCATGAAAGGGTTTTTGGGGTAAAATAAGTTTGATCTCACTTTACAAGGATTTATTTATTATATGTATATCGCCGTTTAGTTTGTTCTGTTTTAACAATAAAGCCTTTAATGCTGTTCTTTGTAACAGTGGGAGTGTATTTGCTTATTTAGATGGATTTGATATTAACTAGGAAAGTAATGAGATAATTGAATTTATAGGCGAGTGATTTTTAGGATTATATAATTAAATAGTCGATTAATCTTACTTTTAATCTATTTTATCTTAATTTAAGTTTACGTTATCCTTATCGCCTTTTACATTGTTAGCCCGTCTGACGAGAATCACTCCTAATATTATCCAAATCCAGTTCCAAATTGCGTTCCTTTCCTTTGTCCGTCGTTGTTCTTCCCTGCCTCTCTTCTTTTTTTTTCTTCGCTACTCGCCGGGAGCTCCAAGAAACACGTCCTTCCTCTTCAAAGACTAATTCAGGAATATAATAATAATAATAATATAATAATAATAATAATAATAATAATAATAATAATAATAATAATAATAATAATAATAATAATAATAATAATAATAATAATAATAATAATAACGAGGACTTTATATAGTGCCTAATCTTTAAAAGCTCTAAGCGCTTTACAACATTAGACAACTCTTAAAAAAGAATATGAAAAACAAACCATATATAATGAAATGATTACAAAAATTAAAAACAAACACCACAAATTTAGAAACAGAAAACCTGCTGTAAATTTTTAAGGTAATGATACGTTAAAAAGATTACCTTATTAAGTCATTATGATTGTTCTTGCAGTTGAAATAGATGGGTTTTAAGGGCACCTTTGAATGATATCACTGTGTCTTTGTATCTAAGTGCAGAGGGCAATTCATTCCACGTTGCTGGGTTCTGGTATGCAAGAGAACGTTGTCCATATGATTTCAACTTCATAGTGGGAATACGGAGAATGTGAGTGTCAGAAGAGGAGCGTAATCATCTTGCAGGTGTGTACACATGGGTGTGGTTAGATAGGTATGTTGGACTGGAGCGGAGAGGCATGCTCTTATCGTGGTTCTCTAAGCATGATCCGAGCAGCAGTGTTTTGAACGTTTTAAAGTTTCTGAAATAGATATTGAGATGAATCAGTCAGAATTGAATTACAATAGTCAAGTCTTGAAAGTACAAAGGAACACACAAATGTTTTGTGTCATCAACTTACATATACTTGCGAATGGAGCTGACGCGTCTCAGCTCAAGATATACTGCCAGCATATGTTCATGACATGTTCATGCAATAAGAGAGTACTGTCAAGAGTGACACCGAGGTTTCGTACTGACTGCTTGAATTTAATGTTGGTGTTGCTAATATTTATCGTATGAGGTAAAGGATGTGAATGAGAAAGTCTTTGTTTTGTAATCAGGATTGCTTCAGTTTTATCATTCATCTGCAGCTTGTTACATGTCATCCATGATTTCACATCAGAAATGCACCTCTCTATCTTGGATGGTAACTTCAACTTCAGTTGGATGGCTAGATTTGTATATAATGATAATAAAACCATATATCAACGTTACGATCATTTTTAGAATAGTCACGATAAAAAGAGGTCACTAAATGTTATATTGGATATTTAAGACAACATTAATGTATAAAATACACACGCACGCACACACACACAGACACACACACCATGGAATCTGTGCCTGTAATGGTGGACATTTCCTCTCATAATGTGGACGATGTGGTCTTTCAAAGACATTAATCCATACGAATCAAAATACTACACATGACCATCGTAAGAAAAGTAGACGGCTACCCGGTAGACGACTGTCGTCCGTGCTTATGACATTGGCTTGACGGTCTTTAGTTTTGCGATGAGAACGGCCGGATTCCAAGAAGCAGTGTACGAGCTGTTTTTCAACAGGCAATAACGTTGCCAGGTATCAGTGTTTTGTCATCAATTCAGTCCTGACCTTTTGCTTGAAAATCTGTCAAGATGTCTTCTCTTCACTTCGTTCTAACCTGTATGATAGTATTGCTTGTTTTAAACTATGCATACACACACACCGCATATAGTCGTTATTTATTTGTCTTGGATTCCATTAAAAAATAATTTGTAGCAACAGGTTTCCCATTAGAAAAAAATCCTAAACTTATTTTGCGTTTTGAATACTTGATGTATCGAATTTATCCAAAATTGTCTTATGCCCTTCAGAAAGGTTTGTTAAATTCATAGCGCATGCACAACTTTCTGACTGTTTGCCGCTGCTCAGTTATTCAGATAATAACCTCATATCTTGGTCAAAACAAAACGTGCAAAACAGAGAATGTGATTTATCTCATCACATGTAAGATCTGTGGCCTTCAGTACGTCGGAGAAACTGAACAACTACACAAAAGGATAAACCTTCATAGATCTGATTGGATGACAAAAAAGCTGTACAGAAACCTGGTCGCAGAACACTTCTCCTTCCCTGTCCACACTTTCAGGGATATAATACTTATCGCTATTGCTAACAACCACAGCTGGAGTTCCGAAACAAGGAAGGAAAAGGAATCATACTGGATACGCCGCCTTAGAACATTGAAACCATGCAGTCTAAACCAAAGAAGACCAGAAAATGAAAACTATTCACTAGTAGAATTTAACATTTTCTAAATCTTCTTATTATCCTTCAATTTTTACTATCAAAATAACCGGTATAGAATCAAATATCCGGGATATAATCTGCGTTATATAAATGTACAAAAAATAAAAATAGATGTCGCTTTGGCTTGTAGACTTTTAGGGAATTATACACCGTTTTCAGTTTCCGCAACTAGTCTATACAAGCTGGTTGTATTTATAGTTTTAACACATGTGGAGACAGCCATGCAGAGGTTTACAAAGAGAACGTTTTTGTGTTTATTTGTTTGTCGTATATATGTTTTGTATTTGCCTTTGAAAAAGACTCATTAAGAGTCGAAAGCGCTTAGGCTAGTTAGTTACTAGTTTCGTACTGTTCGTCGTCAGTTTATTGCATCTATTTTAATTAATCCCTGACACACGTGATCCCTTGGTGGATCCAGTACACTTGAAAGGGTTGTTATTCGCCATATAATTTGTATATATATATATATATATATATATATATATATATATATATATATATATATATATATATATATATATATATATATATATATATTGTACTTATTTATCGATGTTAAATGTTTCAGATACTTTCAATATATTCTCCACCTCAGTAATAGGACCAGTTCAAACACGAATCCAAGCAAAGATGCAACCTATGTAAGAATCACTGCTTTCGTCTAGGAAAATATATTTTAAATTGATATTATTTAATGGCAAACAGTATCATTTCTGTCTTAACTTGATTCATGGTGCAGTTACAAAACATTCCAGATAATCATTTAAGAAATCACGATAATTTTAAAAATGGACGTAATTTGGATATTTATTTTTAATTACAATTAGTCAAGTCTAATATGTTATTTATCATTGTAATTATTGACTTAACCCTTTATATCTATGTATGTATCTATCTACAAATCATTCAAAATTATACTTTTGCACATTTCTGTTTATGCCTAATGTATAAACGAGATCAATAATTCTAAGACCACTAAAAAGAACAGTGTCCTAGAAGACATAATATTGGTTGTTTTGATGTTTTTTCTGTAAACAGAGCTACATGTAATTAGGTTTTTTTAAAGCAAAAAATGTTAGAGACTGCGTTGTTGTTGCTGTTGTTGTGGGGTTTAACGCCATTTTTCAGCACATGATAGGGTATACATGGTGGCCAGTATTAATGGTGGAGCAAGAAACCCGGAAATCCGATGCATGAAACACCGCCCCACGAAAAGCTACTGGGAAGATTTCTGACATTTCCACATTCACCAAATCTTAGACTTAAACCAAAGATGACAGAGGTGAGATGAAAGTGATTCGTAACGGAGAGCGCTTTAGACCACTTGGCCACTCCGGGCCCCAGGGACAGCGTTAAAACTAGTACTACTACCAGTACCAGTAGTAATATTAGAAGTAGTAGTACGATAATACATTCCATTGTGTTGCTGACAATTAAAAATCTTTAATGTCTCTGTCATCACTCCCTTTATGTCACTCTAGAACAGAAGGCGTTCCAGACTCGAACTACGCGTGTCTAAAACTATGTGCCTTGTAGCATACAATCGTGCATGGTGTCAATGAAACATAAGATATAGTACTCGATTACATAAAAGTGTAAATCATTTTATTAACTGAACTATTGAAACTATATAATCTTCTTCTTTCGCAAATATTAACCATTTAAACGTTCTGCATGCTTTATTTACTTTATTAGCAAATAAAAGGAAGGCCAAATTTAATGTTAATATTTGCAGTCCGTGATTATAGATACGCGCCCAGATAGAGTGTTTTTTCATCAAAAACTTTCCAACATTTTACAGGATATGCAGTTTATTGTATATTAACATAAACTAAGATTCATATATAGAATTAATTCCTTTTAAAGGACAGGATTTGCAGAGCGGACAAAATCTGTAGATAATAACTTTTCGTAAATAAAAGACTCTTATGCAATTTATTCTTGCTTTACTGCGCTAAAGTATAGGTCGAGCAAAGTGAATAGATATACATCCACATAACAACAGCAACAACAAACAAACGATGAATTGAGAAACTAGAATGATTGATTGAGGAAATAAAGCTTAGTTTAGTAATAAAGGATGCAAATAAGAAAACTTAGTTGACACAGAGATTTTAATACGGTTTACAAAGATTCAAAGCTCTGCACGTGCAGGAACATAGGCATACACATGAATGTTGCTGCTTTAGGTGGGTGGCAGGCTAATTTAAATGTGTTGCACGAATGTCTATATTGCACAATGGACATATTTTGTTAAATCCAGCACGCCCAATTATCTTTTGCGGGCTTCTATGAGTTTGTTTGTTTGGCCCTTTGGTCTCGACAAAGACCTGATTGCGGAGGCAATCCAAAGGGCCAAACAAACAAACTGTGATGACCTACTCAGATATGGACAGAAAGAAAAGGTTGATAGCATACCATTTATTCTGACCTATCACCCAGACAATCCCAAAGTAGGTAAAATCATTGCAAACCACTGGCCAACCTAGCAATCGTCAGACATACTAAACCTAATACTTCCGAACAAACCTGTAGTAGCTTACCGGAGACCAAAAAACATAAAGGACATCCTGGTCAGGGCCAAGCTAACGCCAATCGCTAGTCAAAACCAACCTAGTCAATCTGGATCCTGTGGCGATAAAAGATGCAAAATCTGTCAACATATGATAGAGACCAAGACATTCACTAGCACAGTGACTAAAGAAAAACTAAACATACATGGTCCAAACAAAACGTGCAAAACAGAGAATGTGATTTATCTCATCACATGTAAGATCTGTGGCCTTCAGTACGTCGGAGAAACTGAAAAGCTAAATAAAAGGATAAACTTTCATAGATCTGATTGGATGACAAAAAAAGCTGTACAGAAGCCCGGTCGCAGAACACTTCTCCTCCCCTGGCCACACTTTCAGGGATATAATACTTGTCGCTATTGCTAACAACCACAGCTGGAGTTCCGAAACCAGGAAGGAAAAGGAATCATACTGGATACGCCGCCTTAGAACATTGAAACCAAGCGGTCTAAACCAAGAAGACTAGAAAATGAAAACTATGCACTAGTAGAATGTAACATTTTCTAAATCTTCTTACTATCCTTCAATTTTTACTATAAGAATAACCGGTTTAGAATCAAATATCCGGGATATAATCTGCGTTACATATGTACACAACGTAAAAATAGATGTCGCTTTGGCTTGTAGACTTTTAGGGAATTATACAACGTTTTCAGTTTCCGCAACTAGTCTATACAAGCTGGTTGTATTTATAGTTTTAGCACATGTGAAGACAGCCATGTACAGGTTTACAAATATAACGTTTTTGTGTTTATTTGTTTGTCGTATATATGTTTTGTATTTGCCTTTGAAAAAGACTAATTACGAGTCGAAAGCGCTTAAGCTAGTTAGTTACTAGTTTCGTACTGTTCGTCGTCAGTTTATTGCATCTATTTGAATTAATCCCTGACACACGTGATCCCTTGGTGGATTTAGTACGCTTGAAAGGGTTGTTATTCGCCATATGATTTGTATTCTCTCTCTCTCTCTCTCTCTCTCTCTCTCTCTCTCTCTCTCTCTCTCTATATATATATATATATATATATATATATATATATATATATATGTGTGTGTGTGTGTGTGTGTGTGTCTATGTGTGTCTGTCTGTGTGTGTTTGTCTATACTTCTTTTTCTATTTTCATGCAGCAAGGTTGGTTTCAATCAAGCGTACTGTGGGGTTGAATATTAATTTCTTTTATTTGGTATTTGTTTTAAATGTAACATATTTCGTTCTATATATATTTAGGCAACTATATCCAAATGACTTGCATTTTAAGACACTGTTGCTACTAATTACAGAATCAATATCACTTTTAGCTGATATTTTGTTCCATTTGATATTCTTGTATGCTGAAATGTATGTAACGTTCTGGACGCTAGTGGTTTTCTTTACAAATCAGTAATGTTGCAATATTTAGGAAGTCTATGTCAATCGTCTTCAGCAATTTCTTATTTAATTTTCTGTTCAGCCAACGACTGAGTCAGTCTTCTCCTAGGTCTCCACACCTGACTCCTATGCTGCATGCCTCATATGCAAAATACAAGACCTCTTCTTTATCATGTGCAAATTTCAGGAGTTATCGTATAAAAACACTTGAGCACCAACAAGACCATCAAAGCACGCACTAACATAATTAATAGGCATATATCTCTCTTCCATGGGAGCTATCTCAGATTTAAGATGTACGCTACAAGTGTGACTTCTATTCTGTTTTTTATCATGCTGTAACTAGAGGGTGTATGTAACAAATTTTGAATCTTGTCCTGATCATCTGTTTCGTGAATACAATGTGAGACTCAACATTACAGTATATTCGAGGTACAAACAATGATACAATGAAGACCATGAATTAATATAAATACCTTTTTAATTTAGTAAATTAGTTAATTTTCCCTCTCAAATGCCTGTAGCATTTACGCTTTGTATTTCATTCGCAGTATGGTATTATGGAAACAATTTAGGAAACTTTTCATTGTTCCACAAGTACGAATTTAACATAAAATCAGTTCTTCCTAATCTTGACAAGATATACTCATTGCAGATCTAAGGAATGCTAATCGTTATAATTGTTAATGCAGACATACTAGGTACATGACAGCAATGTGTACCTGCAGGTTGCTAAATTTCATTCTATCGATTATTTTCTTCAATGGTCATTCAAAGATAACCCAATCAGGGCAGTGATAGCAGATATCCAGATAGTATTTAAGCAAGGAAAGCCTATTATCGCAGTCATACGCCTTCCTGCCTGTGCTAAACGAGACGAGTGTACCTCATTCGACAAGACATGAATCATTCTACATGGAGAAGCGTTATTTTTCTAGCTGTATCCATCATGTTTGTCACGACTGTTCATAGGTAAGACATCATGTTTTTGTTTTGTTTGTTTTGTAATCTTAACTTCAAAAAACGTCTCAAGTATGAAACTGAAGACGTTTGTAACACTTCTAATTTGGCCATTTTTGACATCAATACATGATAGGACGATTGATAAATATAGCAAGATGACGTTTAAAATATATTGTTGACTTACTGCAGTAATTCTTTGTCCTGATGCCAGGTCAGTACGTATGTAGTTATTTGCCATTTGAAAGAACGGGATTTGCAGAGCTTGAATCATAACAGACTCAAAATCAATTTTCTGAACAATGTTCTAATATAAATGTTGCTTCATGTCGATTTGTCTTTCTTTTAGACATCTCACTTATATTTGCATATTCCTGAATACTTAAAGTTTAGATTGTTGAAACTTGTTTTAAATGTTTTACATCCAAAACCATTCTTTAAAATGTTTTAGTGTACTGAATGACTTGACGCCACAAGTGCAAATTTGTATGTACTTCTGCTTTCAAGCATTTCGACTTAATAGGAATTTGTTTCCTGAACAAATGATATTAAAATAGGGATGTGTTTTAAACTGTTGCTTTCTTTCAAACACCGTGCGTACAAGATAGATAGGGAATAGGAGATTATAGATTTACTGAATAAACAGTGAAATAAATATTCTAATATTAATTTCATAATGGCGAGGAAGCAAAGAGTCATAGTTCCACCATACGTGGTTTACTTTGGCTAAATGACTCTCAACTGTAATGGTAGCCCTTAGCGTGAGAGATCTTTGTTCGAACTATGAAATAAATATGGCTTTTATGACTCTCTTTAATGACTTTTTCATCATTTTTTAATAATAGTTAAAATGTTACACCGAGCAAAGTATACGCGGAGGCCAAAACTAATCTAACTATTTAAGCATTAAACGACTTCACTTCCAACTTTTCTAACAAGTCAGGTTACCATGGTTTTATCAATATTACATATAGTCCTGAGAATTAAAAGTAGCGGAATAAAATATGAATAGTTCATATTAAGAATTTAATTCTCCCATTCATCGTAAAACATGCATCACCTGCATATTGAAAAATGAAATATTATTTTGTATTCCTTCCGTATTTTAGCCACTTTAACTTTTTTGCCAATATCTCTGCAAATGGGGTAAATATTTATGGAGATAACGGGTCTCCTATATATTAAGATAAGGAGTCTCCTTGAATACTACCTCTTTGTATTTAAAACCAAGAAGAAATGTAAATATCTTTTTTAACATACGACATAATTATAAAAGTCTGATATGAAGTTTGTAATATAATATCCAAATTAATAAACAAAATTATAAGATGTCTTAATACAGGATCAGATAATTGAATTAACGGTCTATTCAGAACGAAAAGTTGTAACAAAACAGGTATATATATATATATATATATATATATATATATATATATATATATATATATATATATATATATATATATATATATATATATGTACCCTATTAATCAACTGTTTTGGACCCAAAATAGCCGTCAATTATTTTAAAACTTAGTTGCTAATTCATAATCGCAAAAGGAACTGAATGCGGCATGGTGTACAATATTTAGTCTATAGAAAAATCATTTTTTTATAGTCAAAGAGATATGATCTAGATATTGCAAATATTGATCTTTTATATTTAGGAGAATATTATCCAGACAGTTGCCAGAAAGAAACACATGATAATATCTTTGGACATGTCTATCTCCGTTTTATATTGTGTCAGTGTATTCAGCGTACTAAGTGCTTTTGTTTGTTTTGGAAAATTGTAGTGACACTTGCTATTACACGGGAACCTGCTATAATCAAGAAAGATATACAACAAGCTGTGGATTTTTCGGTTGGAGCAGATGCAGTCGTTACAGGTTTGTTATTTTTCTAAAATATAATGGTGTACTTAGAGTCATCGCCTTTGATTTAAAACTCTACCCAATCTTTTATATTATGTCTTAAGTTGTGTATTTTAAAAATAAATATAACTACGGGAGCTTGTGTATGGAAGTTTTAATGGAAAACGTAAAACTAAATCGACAGTTTAGAAGAATCATTCAGTATTAGAAACTTTATTTGAAATTATCAATTAAGAAAAAACGTTTTTGAGAAGAAATTAATAGTGCATTATTTTCTTGCTCACCTACATCATGCCATAAGCACCATATATATATATATATATATATATATATATATATATATATATATATATATATATATATATATATATATATATATATATATATATATATATATAGATGCAATAAACTGACGACGAACAGTACGAAACTAGTAACTAACTAGTTACTAGTTTCGTACTGTTCGTCGTCAGTTTATTGCATCTATTTTAATTAATCCCTGACAGACGTGATCCCTTGGTGGATCCAGTACGCTTGAGAGGGTTGTTATTCGCCATATGATTTGTATTCTTTATATATATATATATATATATATATATATATATATATATATATATATATATATATATATATATATATATATATATATATATATATATATACTGAAGCGATTACTGATACATCATTCCCTTTTCATTACATTCTAGAACTGTTTCATCGTCCTGCACTCAGTCATCTACGTGCGGTAAGGACTAATGATACATGTATATTCCTTATCAAATTTTCTTTCTGTAATATTTGTTGATAATTCTTACGAAAGTAGATTATACAAACCACGAATAAGTAAGTTATCAGCCAACAGTTCTAGAAGAATTTGTAAATTTGTCTTATCTTTATTAGTTCAATTTTAACACAAATATCTTTTCTTTAATGCCGTTTTTTAGCGTATAAAAGGCAGAGTTTAGAAAAGAAAAGCAAAAGAATGACAACTTTAGGAGAGATCTGAGTTCTTCTAATTTATAGAGCTTCACTGTCATCACACAACTATCACATCGTTTGTAAAATCTCGAATAAGGAGTAACTTCATTTCGTTCTTAACTGGATAATCAGACATGGGTGTCTTATGCTACAAATTTTGTTGTTGATCCTTCTTTGCATGTAATTCCTACAGTTTGCAAAAGTAAAGCGCGAAATATCTCGTTATTGTTTATTGGAATTATGTGTGTAATTATGTAATCATATAACCTTTAAAGTTTGTTTAACCGTCTTTATGGATTTATTTTCAAACTGTTGTCTTATCATTGCGTTCTATGATTCTTTATTACTTCCGCTCTCTAAAAGATACAGCCATAAAAGGCATGAAAATCTATGAGACTTCTATCGATTTTTGCTTTTGGCCCAAGTCAAACATTATGATAATTTATCTTTAAGCCTACACCTAAAGTTCGTGTGGATCTTGTTCAGATCCGTGCAATCCTGGATGGCAAACCTGCACATACCAGTGTCGAAGCTTATATTGCTCTCTCCCCGACAAGCAACAGAACCAAGCATGCTTCCCACACTGTATAATAGGTAAATTGACCAAATTTATTTCGCTTTACAACAAAATGATCAGTGCATAGTTATCTTTCTTTCTGAATTCTCTCTTTGCATCTAATAGGATGACTGGGTGGTAGAATGAGGATGAATCATTGGCTGGCAGTTTGTTGGTTGCTTGCTTCTTTCGATGTATTGATGAATGTATGCTTGATTTATAAACATTGAATTTTTACTAACATAGAGAAAGAGTTCAATCTTTAGAACTAAGAGGACATTGCGCTGTTTTGTTCACGTCATATAGAAATATATGTGTGTGCGTGAATGGACAAGTGTATCGGTGTTAACATTAGAGTTAATTAATGGAACTACAATTGAAATTAAATGTGTCTGATATGAACGAATATTGATATCCACGAAGTAACATTCTTTTGAGATATGTGATTAGTTGGGATGGTATTGGAGGTGCAGGCAGGCTGATGCAAGGGTGCAGGAAATGGTATATCCATATTGTGACGAATTATAACTCTGATATGTATATGGAGAATTCACAAACTTACTGACACAGTGAATCACTAATGGGACATTAAAATCTGCTTGCCTGGTGAATATGCATACGTGCATTTGCATCACGTTTCTTTCAACTAGTCCTATTTATTAGCATCTTTATAATTTTTATTCGTTATTCATATTTGCAATGCAGGAACTATATATATATATATATATATATATATATATATATATATATATATATATATATATATATATATATATATATATATATATATATATATATATATATACGCATTTTGCTCTTTGGTTCATATGTATGTGTAAATTTATAATAACTATGTTCGATTTTTGATTAGAAATAATTTGATTTAGTGCACTCGAGTGTGCTAGTTTAAACATTCTTAGGGATTAGTTTCATGTACGCTTTTAGCACACCCATTTAATATTATTCCACCCTTCAACGAAGCGCGAATATTCAGGGTGCTTGGGTAATGGGGCTTGGTAAAAAGTGTCATTAGGCGTGACATTGGCTCGATTGCTAGCCTGGAAGAATCATAGATTTCTAATATTTCCCTAATATCTTAATTAAACACGAATAAATTAATTTAGGTACTCTATCTCCAGATGAGTCTACTACAACTACTACTACTACAACAACAACGAGTTATGGTTTTTCACGGTTTATGTTTAGTACTTTAACTTTTAAGTTGAAATCAAAAGCATCTGTAAGTTTAGTAATACTTTTTCAATATATATATATATATATATATATATATATATATATATATATATATATATATATATATATATATATATATATATATATATATATATATATATATATATATATATATATATATATATAAAAGAAAAACTATCTACATTTTTATGCAAAAATATTTCCATTCTTGCAACAATAAAACATTCAAGGCAAAACAAAACAGGTGCACATACTAGCAACATACGGGTCCGGTCTTGCATTAATTCGATTCCCTAGTACGGTAGAAGAGAGTCTACGGAAATTTGAACAGAGTTTTGGATTGTTCAATACCACGCACAATCATGCTGTATATGTGATGAACAATACTGATAAAGTTACTATATCTGTAAGAGCTTCTACCGCAACCATTATATGTACGACCTATTCAACAACTACATCTGATCTTTGTCCTATTCTTCTCCTTCTTCTGCCGCAGTACTACAATGATACTATTAATAATCAACAGTGCATTAAACAAGAAGACAAATAAAACCAAAACAAGGACGATTTTAAGATAAGAATAATATATTAAGGAAAATTAGGCTTAGTACTTTTCGTAACTATAATGAGTTGGAGTAGTTTATTCGATGAGCTTCAGTAACATTTAGAAAATCTGCAAAATAATCACAATCTCCGAAAAGATGGAACAATTAATAATTTCTTGGCACCTTCTAAGTTAAAAAGCAACTCAGAAAAGCTGTTTTATTACCAATATAAATGCAGCAAGAAAAAAACTGCGAAGGCATAAATCGGTTAAATGTGCAAACTCATTTGTGACACGTAAATGTGTTGATCGCATAAAAAACGGATTAATTACCATTTGATTAGCAAAATGTGTAAATAAAATAAACGTTTGAAAGAGGTAAAGTTAAGAGAGCTACGTTTTTCACAAGGCAAGGAATCTCCACTTTTATAACATTATAAAATATCTCCTTCTTCAATTAGTTGTACATATCAACATCATGGTGGATGTCTTTTTTTCCAAAATTGCAGATGGGGGATGGAGCAATTGGAATAGCTGGAAATATAACAACTCCTGCACTGTCTCGTGTGGTGGAGGTACACAGATTCAAACACGGACCCGGAACTGTACAAATCCTACTCCCAGGAATGGTGGAAAAGAATGTATTGGAAGTTCAATTGACTCTCAGGTTGTTCAATGCAACATGCAAGGTTGCCCAGGTAAGGACAGATACCATAAAATGCAGAGTTGCCCAGGTAAGGAAGGCTACCATAACATGCAGGGCTGTCCAGGTAAGTAAGGCTACCATAACATGCAGGACTGTCCAGGTAAGGAAGGCTACCATAACAAGCAGGACTGTCCAGGTAAGGAAGGCTACCATAAAAAGTAGGACTGTCCAAGTAAGGAAGGCTACTATAACATGCAGGACTGTCCAGGTAAGGAAGGCTACAATAACATGCAGGACTGTCCAGGAAAGGAAGGCTACTGTAACATGCATGGCTGTCAAGGTAAGGAAGGCTACCATTACATGCATGGCTATCAAGGTAAGGAAGAGTACCATAACTGGGCAGAAGAATGAAATAGGCTTTAAGGGAACATGAATTTATGCCAATGTAGAGCGAATTTGATTAGTTACGTTACTGAGTTATATCAATGAAAAAAATTATTTCGTTTTTCTAGTGAAATATTTAACGAGCCGACGAAACGTAAACCTTATATATGTTACCGTCTTTTGCGTTGGTTCATTATTAAATTTTTAAATTTCTAAACATGTGCACATATTTGCGAACAGCATTCGAAATTTTGGCTTGTATTAATGGAAACGAATAAGAGTATACATCAATTTAAGTGGTATGATAGGAAAATTAAAGCAGTGTAATCTATGTGCAGTACATAAAGGAGGAAAAGAACAAACATGCACCATTCAAATGACACAGATGAGGTGAATCAGAATCGTTGAAAATAATTACTGCAAACACCAAACTTAATAGATAATGTGCAGGTGTGTAATTATTGCAACAAGCTAACTTAATATAGTGTGTGTGTTTGTGTGTGTGAAATTTGCAAATGTCATATCCACTTTACGTGCGGTATAGACTAAATTTTATTTTTAAGCTTCAAGATAGATTTAAAAGAATGTAAGTACCGTTCATGAATACAATAATACAAATGTTGATATGACAATATCTTTGCTAGGTATTAGTTTTTGACATATTGTTCTTGCTCTGGAGGAGCGATTGGTTTAGGTAAAGATACTGCCTTGCAATCTTTTCATAATATGGAAACTATCTGTGTGAGTGGTTCTAGAGCTTTTATCCTATTAGTCAATAGGAAAAAATCAGTCAATCATGACAAATAAATTAAGGCTACGACAGTTCAGGGTATCTTCAAATTGTGAACAGGACTCGTCGTGCAGGATTATACAACATGCCATCGGTAGACAACAGCAGAAAGGAAAGGTATATTTGTTTAGAATTTTCTCAGCCTTCTCATAATCGTTCAAAGATAAGAGCAAGTTAAAAATATTTGTCACATGAATGATGTATCTCATATTTATCCTGGTAGAACAGCCTAATGATATTAAGGCAAAGTACAAATTTCCTTCATAGTGTCAAGGATGTCGGGTAGGTATTTTAAACTCTTCTCTCTACTTTGATTTGCGAATGAAAGACAATGTTCGCAATTTTGGTTGACTGAATGGTGTCAAATGTATTAATTTTCCCATAATCCTTTGCTTCATTTGCTTCTTCTGCTCTCAAGTATTAACATTTCATTTGAAATATCTATACATGCTTCATTCTGAATAAATTGCAATTTGAAGGCACATGAAAGCTCAAGGACTTTAGTACTCATTTCCTTCGAGGAAGATTGACTATTTATGTGTACCCGTCCATGAGGATTCGATTGACTATTTATGTGTACCCGTCCATGAGGATTCGATTGGCTATTTATGTGTACCCGTCCATGAGGCTTCGATTCAATGGTCTTTAGCATGCGCTTCGCATCCTGTACACATTTAGTACATCCATATAACTTTCATTGTTTTCTTGATTGTTTTTAAAATTGTGGCCATGTTTTGCATGTAATTACTTTCCTTTTTATTGCATCCAAATATATACGGTGAGAACATCGACATTTGGACAAGTGTTGCACACCATAAGTGGGATCCTGATACTTACTTATATCTTTTGAAAATCATTGGTAAATTATCGTGCCAGTCCTCTGTTGTTGGCCTGTAACATTGATTATTAAACATTTAGTCATCAAACAAACTATTGGTATATCGTCGGATAACAGTGTGTTCGGCATTAAATACTTGGCGATGTAATCTACCTTTCCGCATTTGTTATCACTTGCTCATAAACTGTTATAGTTCTAAATCTGCGTCAATGTACTAAATGATATGATGTTCTACTGGTGCATCTTAGGACAAACATTTGTGATACACCGAAATAAGAAAACCGTAGTCTTTAAATGAATATAATAGATATGCCTTCAAAATAGTTAATTTGCCCTAAGTCTGAAAATGTACTACCTATTTCCAAATTTTCCACAAACTTGCATTATATGCGCCTCCGTATAATTGTTGTCACAATTCAAAATTAGGTTATCATGACCCGCTCTTTAGTCTCTTCAATATTCATTTAACAGTACTAAAACCTACCGCAAACGACAACCCGCTTACGAAAAACTCAAGTAATTGTTATAATCTTACACTCATGAAGTTTAATACTGCCCTGTCGACAATGGAAAATTTCAGTAGTGTATGTTAATTTGACAAATGAGTTTCCTTGTCTGTACGTAACACAAACCTAACAGTAGACCAATCAAACGTATGCTGCTGTATCATAAGCTCTTCCTTAAAGTAGTTTCAAAATTAGACCAGTAACGTGGTTGAGTATTTAATTCCAATTTACTACAAAAATGTTGATAAATGTTTTCATTTGTTTATTTATACATGCATGGAATGTACTTAAAAGGAATAAATAAATTGTTATACATCTGAAGTTGACGGAGGGTGGTCAGCGTGGAGCCATTGGTCATGCGGTGCATGCTCGGTGACCTGCTGCAATGGAACTAAGATTTGCACTCGATCGAGGACCTGTACGAACCCTAGACCACAATATGGAGGAGCTGACTGCAGTGGTGAATTGGACGAAGAGAGGTCTGATGATTGCTTCAACGATTTTTGCCAAGGTAATTTCGATATTTGCACACTGAAATGCTTGAACTATCTTTTATATTGTCGTATATGTATTATTATTTGGAACAGTTATTTTAATCTATTTTTTGTCCTTATTATAATGTTTCCAGCACTCATCCCCACTTTGTACGCATATATTTCCTAATTGGTTTGGTTAAATAAGTTGTTTTTGTCGTTGTGCTTCCTACAGTTTACACAGTTCAATAAGTATTCTTCACAAATCCATATATGAGTATTAAACAGATGACTGTTAAAATAGACTTAGAGCAGCATTTCAATATCTAAATAAAGTCCGTAACGGACATGAAGGTCCACAAACTTAATGTTTTCGTTTGGGATAAAGACTGAGCTTTCATCTATATCAAATCAATGATAAATCGATATCATCTATATCAAATTTTTGGCAGGAGACTACATTGCACTAAGTTCGACAATTTTGGCGGTGGTGACATATTTCATGCCTTTTACACGAGCGCAATTATGACATTATAAAAACATAATATTAATTTTTTTTACAAGGTTTTAACGACGAAAACTGTTGTCAAGGCTATCTGTGATGCAATAATAACATACCAAGTGAACTGTTGATATTTTTATGAGAACAAATTTGCATTTATTTAATAAAACACGTGTTGACCTAACATATGAAAAAAACTGTTTCTAGACTATATTATACCACTGGCAATATTTGACATAATTTAGAAATCATTGATATGGTTTAAAGAACCTTTGCAATTGCTAAAAAATAAAAATACGTATTGTGGATGGCTGTTGTATTGCATTGGTTATAAAACCTAGTGACAATTTATTCCGTGGATAGTATAATGTGGATATTTGACATGGTTTATCTGATATGCGTTACGAACTTGAAGGAATCACCAATTGAACAACCTACCATTGCACAAAAAATTTCCGAACAAGCATCATCACAGCTAAAGACAATTTGCCATGCATAGTGTATTCTCTGGATGTTTACATACCGTTTAGGTTATGAAAATCATGGACTTCAAGGAATTACCAAATTAATAACCTTATACACCTTACACAAACAGGCTAGAAAAGCAGATTTATTTATATAAGTGTTTTTATAATTTTCGGTCACGATCAGTGCCAGGAATGCATCGTTAACATTACTCTTATGAAAAGCGTAACAATGTATCAAAATGCAGTTTGGCAGTATTTGATATCTGTTCAAAATGCTCTTGCGCTAGAAAGGTACAAACCAATTTTAGGAAACTGTTCAAAGAGAGAAATCCTGAACAAAATGCCCACGGAACGTTCAATAATAGCAAATTGAAATATATCGTAATTGTAAAATAGGCCCACCTGTATATTACGTTTTACTTCATATGAAATATTGACCTCAGATTTAAAATTCTAACAAGCACAAGAACTTGCATTGTAATACTACATAACGTTTTAAGGAACCTTACCCAATTTACCATGTTAAACATATCTAACGACGTAAATATTTACTTCCCAAACGTTCAATTGATTTCAACCGAACAAGAAAATAATTTGATAGTTTTATTTTAAACTTACCAATTATGACTTCATAAAAAGTTGCAGAGAACACAATGGCATGAATCGGCAGAAACGGCTTGAATGGGCGGTGTGGATGTCTACATTTCTCTACTAGCATTTAGTATTCAAAACTATAGATCAATCAATTACATCAGAATGCAGATTTAATGAAAATGTTAAAACACTGCTTTCTGCATGTTAAATATCTTTACTGGACGATGATCCAAAAAACCCAGTAGCAATAACATATTGTTTGGGTACATCTGCATCAATTGTAGCATTCTGTCTCTTCACGACGGGATATACTCATGGAAAACAATATACATTTGATCGATAATGAACCAGGCAAAACGAATCAAATTAAACTGTTTATCAATTATTGGTGTACTTTTACACCTTCTGTTATGTTAGCTGCCTGCATATGTAAATAAAACTATCAAGCAGATACTTTTAAATACTGATACATGAGGTGTATGCAATGCTAAGTATGCCAAGGTATGTGACGATATATATTTGTCACCGTCTTACATAGTTATGATGATTGGTGGAATAGAAGGGGAAAACATCGATTTACATAAATGCAGTGACGTTTAAGTTCCGATTCAAAACTACCGTTGATGTTTAGCGGTATTTCAAATGTGATAAATAATATGTGACCCTTTAGCATGAACTTGTTGAGGACAAATAATATATAGAAAGTGATTAATAGGCATGCACATAATGCGATAATGCTGATGATAGTCAAACTGCTAGTGCAGTTTATGTTGTACAGACGACGATAGTTCCTCGTATATGATTATTTACTGCCCATGCTTAAAATCAGAATTCTGAAGCTAGACGAGATAGTGTAAGTTCGAAACACCGCAAACGATTTTGATCGCAGACAGTCGGACGATAAAATAAACAATGAATATAATATCTGATATTGATTTTAATGGATGCAAGAACTATTTTATTTTACTGTTGCAAAAGGTTACGACTCCAATTTGATAATGTATCTAAAGCTACGATGAATGATAGGTATAATAATGCAAGTAATATCGAAGAAAGTATTTTCAGTTAGGTATTCTCTATGCTACGCATTCCTCACATTACAGAAAGACTTACCAATAGTTCAGAATCATTCTGTATGCACCATGATATGAAATTGTCGCTACATTATTAATATTTATACCTGGACAGAGGAAGAGATTACATATATAGCAGCCAACAATTCAATACTAATAAATGAGTTATAAATGATGAATGGTAAACAACACAAAACGTCATATGAAAACTTTGTTAATTCTAGAGGTACTAAATTGTCAAAGTCGTTACTAGGTGTTGTAGTTCTGACTTTGATGTAGTTGAATGGCAAATTTATTCCAGTTTACAACCTAAGAAATATACAAATAATTTGATAGTTGGAAAAAAGAGAGTAAGCGAAAGTTAATATTTCTCTGGAATAGTATCATGTATGCTGAGTTTGCATTGGGTGATATTATTATAACTTCAAAAGATAAACATTACAAAATGTAAGACAAGGAATAATTACTTTAACGAATAGTGTAGTTCTGTTCTTGATGCATCTGTGCCTCTAACCGAAATTGTAAAGAACCAATGCATGAGCGGACGTTTACACTGTAGTCAAGTTCTACAGGGAGATGCACTCGATAATACTGTTCCAAAGTCCAGCAATGGTGACGTTAGCAATATTGAATAATCAAACTTTCTAAAGCGGTATTGCATTTTGACTTCAGTGAATGTTAGCTATGATTGATACATTTTCGCTGAACTACACTTTAAATATATAGCTTCTGACAAGAAAACACATAACATTGTATTTCTCAGAATCGGAGACATCACATGACCCTACATTCCAGGAATCCTGTACAAAATGTGTATGGATAGTATATGAACTTTGGGCAAAGAAACATGCATTCAAACATACAGTTTGAATGACATTAAGACCTGGAAATTCATATTACGTTAGGCACTGTTGAAAATAGTGGTAATAATAGAGACAAAAATTCCAATACCTACCAAGAGGGAGGTGAGAAAAGAAAGAAAACAAACAACAGATTGCACATAAATGTTATACACAGAAACAAAAGATCTATCTGCAGCAAGAATGACGCACAATATATCAATATCAACTATTTACTTTCGTTAATTACTAGTATTATTTACAGAGGAATCACCTCACTAGTGAATTGTGACAATTATCTGATATATTCAGTGACTTGCGATGGAAGCCAGTACTTCTTCCCAAATATGTGTCCTTCGAGCTGTCTTAGTAACGTTTACTTCCAGTGCACATCCAACACCGGGGTTGCCATTAAGAAAGAATGTAACAACACTCTAGGATTGTTCTGGAATCCACAACAACTGACATGTAACTACAGAAGCTCAGTAAACTGTGCAGAAGAAGAAGAAGACAGTCCAAGTAAGTGTACCATATACTCCTCATCGTGGCGAGGTTTTGTATTCGGGCAATAGTCTGCATCCGGATAACTAAGCAGACCACTCCACTAGTTGTATATCAGTGCAATATTAACAGTGCATGTTTGGAGGTATTAATACGAAATGAACAAATTCATCATTAGCAGATTTCAACGTTGCATTTATTTTTTTGAAACAAGAATATTTATAAGAAAATAAACGTCTTTTTTAATTTAGAATAATTTATATGAAATGCCAAATAATTGTATTCTTCCTAGTTGTTAGGATTTCATTCTTACCGACGCATAATTAAATTATATTATCTGACAGAAACTTGTAGGAAATAAGCAGGTATTAAAATATGACTCAAATCAGTATATTGTTTAACAACAGACAGCGCATTTTTATGTCATAGCTGATTTGTTTTATTTATATTATATATAAAGAAAAACACTTTATTGTTGCAATCACTAAGGCAACCAATAATATTAAGATAATTTGTAACTGGTTTATACTCGTTACCAAAGGTTTAAACTAGGAATTCTCTTAAGGAAAAACCGATAACAAGATGGGCTAAAATTTTATCTTATTTTACAACCTAACTTTCGCATCCATACGTGAAGTTAAATAAGGTTTTAAGAGAAACAACGAGCGTCTATATGGTATTACGGGAAACAACGAGAGGGTATTGACAAAGTCTTATATATGTAGATGAAAAGAGGGGACGATTATTCCCAGATCTGATCTGTACAAACAGTGTCTAGGAGTAGGCACAGTTACTGCTATGGGGTGTATGCTGTTATTATGTTTTTGTAATATGTTTTCGCAGTGTCACTTTATGTAAATTAGTACTTTAGGTTCGGCTTTACTCGATTGAATTAATACTTACCATTGCAAAATAGTACTATTTTAACGACAATGATAATTTTAAACAATGCAGTTTGGTATTGATGGTAGATAGATTAGAAGAAGAAAAGTACCCTGAGGCGTGGTCTAAGACTGAAGAAACGTTTATTATGTTTGAATTTCTGAACCGTTCATGGGTTAAACAAGGTTTTCTTTCATTTTGATTTATACTTATAACACCCATACATTCAGCTAAAAGGATGGATATATTTAAGACAAAATGAACTTTTACACAGCAGTTATTCCAATACATCACTTATTCTTCCTAGAATGTGAGGACGGAGCAAAAATTGGGAACTCAGAAGATTGTGGAAAATACCTGATTTGCGTGACAGGCATCTGGCAAGAAATGACGTGCAGCATTGGTACAATGTTCAATCCAATCAGTCAAACCTGTGATTGGCCAGAGAACGTTCGCAACTGCAGTTATGCTTCCATTACAACAACTACGACTACTGTAGCTTCTAGCGGCGGCCGATTTGTGTGTAATTCACTAAACTGTAAGCATGCCTGATAAATATGTATATCTGTAATGTTTCATTTAGAAAAAGTACTTACTGATTTTTGTGTTGTAGCCAAAGTATAAGTGCTTAGCACACTGAAGCATTTCATCGCTTTAATTATAACAGTCAGATTGGCATGAACCTTATATGCAGATTATCAAGTGCTAATTTGAGATTCTTGTGTGAATTTGAAGTCGTCTCAACATTACGTTAAAAGTGTTTTCATTTCCAATATACTCGTTGATACCTTTATAATTTAATCAGATTTTTGAAAGATTAGTAGAACATAAATTTGACAAGTTTCTTTTCGGAAGACAAAATTCTTGATTTAAAACTATTTAAATCTTCAGTTTGTTATTTTCAGGGTACATTTGAAATACGAATGGCTCGATGTTTTCTTTTTTATGATCTTAAGTTACGTATATTTCTTTGTGACGAGATATCACTTTATAATTTCATATATTAAGAAATTGTCTCATAAGATTATTCTTTTTAGAGCATACTTCGCACCAATTTGACTTATAAACTGTTTTGTGACTCTTTAGTGGGTAATGCTATTATCATGGCAAGACACAGGGAAGTATAATGATTCACCTCAGGCACAGGGAATTAAACTGATTATGTCCTTGATGAACAAGATCAATAATAAGTCGTCTGGGATAAGCCATCTCGTGGACTAAATTATTATATTCGTTTCGTAACTGGGCAAAGTGACCTAAATGTATGTCTCTTTAATGCAATATCCACAATGTCCTTGCTAAAGCGCTAAAATGGTATTGTGGAATAATCTTGTATGCATTGTCTGGAAGAATAATAAGGTGCACGCCAAATTATCCAAAATACATGCACACCATCGATTTTTTTTACAGCCCAAGACTCAGTTCCGAATATCTATTCTACAGGTGATAAAGGGTCAAACTGACATACTCTCACTGGACTCTAAATTAAATTTAGTTGTCTGTGTGAACGAATAATATTTTCTTGGTATCTGTGGTTGGTATTTATTCGTTCACAAAAAGCAAACAGTTTTGATTTCGTTGTTAGTATTGTCAGGGCTTATAAAACAACTCAAAACAATTTTTTATTATTTCGATCAATATCACTGGCTACGATTAAGATAAATAAATTCAGTGCAAACGAGACAAAATGACAAAACAAAACCGAAACATTTGAATAATCATAGTCCTATCATACCGACATCGTATAGTAATCCTTCCTTTCTCACTTTTAGGTACTTGTGATCAGATCATGCATGGATACACTGAGCATCCGACCGATTGCACGAAATTCATCCAATGTGTATGGAACAAGCCCTTCATTTTCGCATGTGCGAATGGCACATACTGGGACCAGAGTCAACTCATTTGTCGATATGGCATGTGTTGAGCTTCCAGGCGTAGCTAATAAATCCAAGCCGGATTTTGTACACGTATGCACATAATTACATGTAAATGAAATATGAATTCAAAATATGCATAAATACCTAATATTTCCTCCGATCTCTTTTCTTGATAAAGTTATTAATTTAATTCAATTATTTGCTTCAATAATTATTGCAGTGATTTTGTGCAGTGTCTAAATATTGTGTATATATGGTATGTGAATGTCTTTGTCATTAGACAACAACTTGCATAAGGTTTCGTTTCACTGTTAACACTTATACCACTTCCATGTCAACATATTCTCGCTACCTATCATAATCTAAGGTGATAAGAAGAGGCAAAATTTCAATTCTGTTTAGAATATATGCAATGGAGCAAGTCCATATATAAATATACCATCTACAGTTTTTGAAACTAGTAGCATAATTCATTGGCTACACATTGTAGAAAATATTTAAGCAAACCAACATGTACCAATTAACTCATGACAAATTGGCTAAATGCATAATTTATGTCAAATTCATTTATTTTGTTAAATGGAAAATTAGTATATTCAATCAACCCTTCACATATCATACGAAATATATGCGTATGAACTTTGCAATAAAACTGGCTGTAAATGAGTGATCACTTCAACTTATGCATAATCACAGTCTTTGCTATTTGCTCTTGTCTTTCATAATTAATCTCAATAAATATCTCAATAAATAGTTTTATAAATTGAAATTAGGTAGTAACATGCTTTTGCTTGAAATAATATCCGACCTTGCATTGCGATGTTCTATCATTTACATGTATTTTTTCCTTCTTTTTTCTGGCTAATACCATAAGTGAACATGTGTCCTTGATTTTAATTACCATAGTTGCATGAATAACGTATTTGTACAGTTGAGTTCCATAGTTGTATCAATAACAAATGGATTAAAAGCAAATTATATTACATGTGTAGTAAAGATTTCGTAGCATGCAAACAGTTTTTCAATGTGTTGTTAAATTAGTTTTATCAAAATATTTTATTTATATTCCTATATTAATATGCGAAACAAATCAACATTCAGTTTCTTACCTGTTGTATATATCTCGTTAAACAATATATTCAGGCATCTTTGGTTAATTTTGTAATCAATAATGTTGATAAAGCTTTGTAAGTATTCTGACATTTGTATAATTTGATGTTTGTTTCTGTTTTTGTTGTTTTTATTTTAATTTCCTTCCTTCGTTTGGAGATTTTACGTTTTTATTTTTTCTTAATAGTGTGTTCTTCTCTAAGTTAGCTATGATTAAATTATTCGCTACAAAATATTTTTTTTAATGTTGTGAAGTGGCTAAATATTATGTACATTTTTGTCCAGCGAACTACATTCTCATTAAACCAATGACTGCTTAATGTATCGTTTTACCTTCCACAATTATACTCTTTCACCTTAACTTAGTTCATTTCTGCAACGTACCAAAAATTAAGTTGATAATACAAAATTTAGCAATTTGGATTAGATTAAACGTCAACTGAACATGCAAACTTCCATCAAAATAGCAGAGGCAATATTTGCAAGATGATATAATATCCCCTGCGTACACATTGTTAAAGCCTGTTTTGCCAAATACAGAGATATTAATTGAGCTAAGTGAAACAATGAACCAGGAAGAGATTGTCCCTTAAGCAAAATCTTAGTGTAATTCATTGAAATATTAACGGTTAAAAATTCAAAGAAAGACTATGACAACACGCATAAAATGCTGAGTGTAGTGATGATTTATTTCATTCCAAAAGGGAAGTGTAAATCTGAAATGAACGATTCATATTTAGCGTCTAAAGATCATTAACATCAAATGTAGTATTTTGTGTTTACTAGAAATATAAAAGTCATAATCAAAATTTACACAAACACCCAAACTTTGTCAATCTTAAACTCATAAATAAACTCAATAAGTTATATATATATATATATATATATATATATATATATATATATATATATATATATATATATATATATATATAAAGAATACAAATCATATGGCGAATAACAACCCTCTCAAGCGTACTGGATCCACCAAGGGATCACGTTTGTCAGGGATTAATTAAAATAGATGCAATAAACTGACGACGAACAGTACGAAACTAGTAACTAACTAGCCTAAGCGCTTTCGACTCTTAATGAGTCTTTTTCAAAGGCAAATACAAAACATAGTTACGACAAACAAATAAACACAAAAACGTTGCGTTTGTAAACCTCTACATTTCTATCTTCACATGTGCTAAAACTATAAATACAACCAGCTTGTATAGACTAGTTGCGGAAACTGAAAACGTTGTATAATTCCCTAAAAGTCTACAAGCCAAAGCGACATCTATTTTTACTTTGTGTACATATGTAACGCAGATTATATCCCGGATATTTGGTTCTATACCGGTTATTCTTATAGTAAAAATTGAAGGATAAGAAGATTTAGAAAATGTTAAATTCTACTAGTGCATAGTTTTCATTTTCTAGTCTTCTTGGTTTAGACCGCTTGGTTTCAATGTTCTAAGGCGGCGTATCCAGTATGATTCCTTTTCCTTCCTGGTTTCGGAACTCCAGCTGTGGTTGTTGGCAATAGCGATAAGTATTATATCACTGAAAGTGTGGCCAGGGGAGGAGAAGTGTTCTGCGACCGGGCTTCTGTACAGCTTTTTTGTCATCCAATCAGATCTATGAAGGTCTATCCTTATGTGTAGCTTTTCAGTTTCTCCCACGTACTGAAGGCCACAGATCTTACATGTGATGAGATAAATCACATTCTCTGTTTTGCACGTTTTGTTTGGACCATGTATGTTTAGTTTTTCTTTAGTCACTGTGCTAGTGAATGTCTTGGTCTCTATCATATGTTGACAGGTTTTGCATCTTTTATCGCCACAGGGTCCAGATTGACTAGGTTGGTTTTGACTAGCGATTGTTGTTAGCTTGGCCCTGACTAGGATGTCCTTTAGGTTTTTTGGTCTCCGGTAAGCTACTACAGGTTTGTTCGGAAGTATTAGGTTTAGTATGTCAACATATGATAGAGACCAAGACATTCACTAGCACAATGACTAAAGAAAAACTAAACATACATGGTCCAAACAAAACGTGCAAAACAGAGAATGTGATTTATCTCATCACATGTAAGATCTGTGGCCTTCAGTACGTGGGAGAAACTGAAAAGCTACACATAAGGATAAACCTTCATAGATCTGATTGGATGACAAAAAAGCTGTACAGAAGCCCGGTCGCAGAACACTTCTCCTCCCCTGGCCACACTTTCAGTGATATAATACTTATCGCTATTGCCAACAACCACAACTGGAGTTCCGAAACCAGGAAGGAAAAGGAATCATACTGGATACGCCGCCTTAGAACATTGAAACCAAGCGGTCTAAACCAAGAAGACTAGAAAATGAAAACTATGCACTAGTAGAATTTAACATTTTCTAAATCTTCTTATCCTTCAATTTTTACTATAAGAATAACCGGTATAGAACCAAATATCCGGAATATAATCTGCGTTACATATGTACACAAAGTAAAAATAGATGTCGCTTTGGCTTGTAGACTTTTAGGGAATTATACAACGTTTTCAGTTTCCGCAACTAGTCTATACAAGCTGGTTGTATTTATAGTTTTAGCACATGTGAAGATAGAAATGTAGAGGTTTACAAACGCAACGTTTTTGTGTTTATTTGTTTGTCGTAACTATGTTTTGTATTTGCCTTTGAAAAAGACTCATTAAGAGTCGAAAGCGCTTAGGCTAGTTAGTTACTAGTTTCGTACTGTTCGTCGTCAGTTTATTGCATCTATATATATATATATATATATATATATATATATATATATATATATATATATATATATATGTATATATATATATATATATATATATATATATATATATATATATATATATATATATATATATATATATATATATATATATATATATATATATATATACATGCATGCATGCATGCATGCATGCATGCATACATACATACATACATACATACATACATACATACATACATACATACATACATACATACATACATATGTATATATATATATATATATATATATATATATATATATATATATATATATATATATATATATATATATATATATATATATACCACATACATTAAAAAAAGGATGCATTCAAAGTGTTAGTATAAAGCAACTTGATATAGCAATGGTATTGGTATATCAAATTGTGATTTGCCCATGGCGTATGAATATCGCATAAGGATAATGTTTTTATAGCTTTGTACTCTTAAAACATGGATATGAATTGCTTGGAATATTAAATTAAAAAATATACAATAACAAAAAATCATTTTCATGTAAAAATATTTTATAGAAACTAACATTTTTTTAAACAAAAATATCAATCATACCTAATCCAGGATACAAATATTACTGAGCTCGTTCCTGTGTCGTCTGCTCTCATCTCTGTCAACACTGATGCTTTCTCTCTCTCCCTCTTGCAAAACTAAAATGCTGTGCAACACTGAAAAAGGAAACAATGACATCAGATTAGGAGCAACATGATAAAGCAGCACTTAATTTACTAAACTGTGAGTTGATTGAAGAGTTTGATAGAGACATGGCGGAGACATTTGTAAATAAAAATGTTCATTTTTTTGTCCAAATGTGAGCTTGTTAAAGAAGACAGATTTATCCACCATAAGCCTGATAACATGCTGAAATTTATAGAAAGTAAGCAGAATGCAAACACTTAAAAAACAACACTATTTGATGTAAAGCTAGTGACGGCATTCTTGCGGTCAAAATATGAAATCAGAAATTTACATGAAATACACCCATCTAAAGGATCAGCACCTGTCTGGTCTTATACTCACTGTTAGGAAAAAGGATTGAGCTGAGTAAACCTAACATCTTAAGAAGCATGATCAGATCTATTTATCGCCAGCATAAAATCAAGAAATATGCAAGTTCAGTCATGGGAAGCAATGACACAAATTTTTGCATTAACAAGGGAAGCTCTTCCTGCTAAGCAAACATTTAAAATCTAAATAAAAGGAAATAAAACAAATCGGAGTCAACCAATCACAAACGATGAAATAAATGTCCTTTATTGCAAAACCCTAATGGGGATGGAAACACCGAAAGCCACTGTTAACACGTTGTGTAACAACTCTGCTCTGTGCATTTTGGTCTGAGGGGAGTGACTGAACATTACAATCTAAAATGGGGGATGTTACACTAAAGAAAGACTTGAGCGCAAATTTTAGGCCACAGAAATGTACGGTCTATAAAAGGCTACTCAAACAATTGTGACAAAAAACTACAGACTTATTCCAATTACCTGAACAGCACCGGCCACACAATGGCTGATTAATTTGTAGTCTACATGTACATCAACTACAAGCACCATATATGACAAGGCTTGAATACTATGGTTTCACCAATTTTCATGATATATCGATTTTCATGGATTTTGTTTTTGTCCCTAGTTGCAAATTTAAAAACAAAGAAAAGTTTGCCATGTATGATGCAAATGTAACGATTCTGTCATCCCCACCCCCACAACAAAGAAATTTCAAATTACACAGCAACAGACTGTAGTATATCAAGTACACAAACGTGTAATATTCAACAGAATCAGATTATATTTAATCCATTCTACGGATCAAACATCACCGTGCAAAATACGTTTGTTACGAACCTCGGGCAAATGTGAAAGCTCCCTAACTTGCTCACTTTCTTGCAACAGGCGACTTCTCTAACACGGCCCACACAACGAAAACTTGGGAGAATTAATGAAAGTGACACTGACAGTTAAATACGAATTAGGAAATATGGACAGAGACGATAGTAATGAAATGTAGTTATGGTTAAATTGTTACATTACCTGTTGTTCCTTCATTATTTTGATATTTCTGGCTCGAATCGTAATCTCTGTGTAGATGAAAATGAACTCACTGTTAGTGACGACAAACGCTGAATATTCAATGTTGGCATGCACATCATTTTCAAAAAAAATATAGTTAGCTATCAGCCATGTGTTTTCATTTCATTTAATTTTATTTAAAGGAAATATTGAGCAATTAATATGAATGAAATATATACAAAATTAAGAATCACTATTGAACTTTTATGAGTGTACATATATACGAGGGGTTGTGAAGAGTTCACCCCGCTACAGCAAGCTTCGTTTCCTTTAAATGAAAAATTTATACATTTTGTGGTACATACATACATGAATGCATCCATCCACACACACACACACACACACACACACATATATATATATATATATATATATATATATATATATATATATATATATATATATATATATATATATATATATATATATATATATATATATATATATATATATCTATATCTATATATATATATATATATATATATATATATATATATATATATATATATATATATATAAAGAGAATTTAAATAAGTTCTTTACAAACATTGCTGTATTCAAATATCATTTATTCGATAACACCTTAATTTTACTAAAATAATTTTGCCACGTCTTATGCAAATAGCACATTAAAGAATCTTTATTCTGTGACATAGTTGACAGCAAAATATTCCTACAGACTAAACAACAATGACTCTGGGTGTGAGGCTATATTATTTGGCGCAGATAAGTTAAGTCGCTCTATTGAGGAACATGATGTTCAGAAATTGTTGGGAACCGTCAGTATTTCAAGGCTAAAGCTTTTCTTTAACTCACTATGACAGAAAGTGTGTGTTCTCTGTATAACAACCTAATGTAAACAATATTTTGTAAATAATTCATCTTAATATTACATTCTATGGTAACTGAATTAGTGGTGGGATATCTAGGATGACTGTGCATTAAACACACTAATAAGACGTGGAACTTTGGATCAAGCGGGTGACAATGTGTTTATTAAAGTCATTCTTGGTCGTTCTTTAATACCCCATTCGTTGAAATGTTTATTTACCCAGGAGAGGGATGCAAAAAACAATATATTCGATGAGGAGAACATATTTATTGCAATAAGTTTAATTACAAAACAATAAAGCCTGGTGTGTTACGAATAAGAAGGTCATTTAATGATGCATAAATGCTGTAAAGAATGGACAGAGCCAATGCCCGGTCGTTATACCCAACACAACATTACTGACTTGCTCCTCGTTGGAAATGCTGCACAGATCAGTAACTCCATCTGATTGTTCGACTGTGATCAACTTCTTCAACAAGATATTTCTCCAGGAGGAAACTTCAATCTCTTTCCACATATCTGCAGATATGACACTTTGGAAAACAAGAACATTATGGGTTTCATCTAACGCAAACAGAAAAACGAGAAAAGGGTACAGAGTATTCAATAAATATTTTCACCGTCCGAAGATAGTGAACGTAAATATATAGTGAAATTTAATTTAAATTTCCTTGAAATCGATAATTTGCATTTCATTTTAAAGCAATTCAGCTTTAAAAAAATGTTTGACCTGATAATTCGGAAGTAAAAATCCTCTATTCTATTATTAGTTTCATACATTACATTTCTCAATATAACAATAACCTTAACATCAACACTGAAATATAATAATAATAATAATAATAATAATAATAATAATAATAATAATAATAATAATAATAATAATAATAATGATAATAATAATTTTACAGAAAACATGGCAATGTGAAATCTTTAATTTATTAATGTAGATCACAGTTGCCTAACAACATTAGCTAAGGGTACCTCGATACCAGGGACCTTTTGATACAAAGGTTTATCGATCTGCATATCGATTAACTATCAGCCTCTTTAGTTACTCTCGTATGTAGCCAAATTCTCATGTACCAGCGGTGGAGTGGGCTCTTCTAGTGACAAGAGGATTTTGCCATTAATCATTTCTTGCTTCCAAATGTAGATTACGCTGGGTTGACCGATAACTTTGTGTGTCGCTGCCGCCCTTGTTGTTGTTGTTGTTATTGTTGTTGTCGTTGTCGTTGTTGTTGTTGTAAGGTTTAATGCTATTTTTAAGCACAAGATGGGTTATGCATGGCGGCCAGTAAAAAATGGTGGAGGAAGAACCCGGAAAACTCCATAAATAACCACCGGCCCACGAGAAGCTATTGGCAAGCTTCTTCACATACCTACATTGGCCAAACCCAAGACTGGAACCCATGCAGACAAAGGTGAGATGGCATTGCTCCGTAACGGTGAGTGCTGTAGACCATTCGACCACTCGTGATCCCCCGTTGAAGTAAAAACTGAACAACATCTTACAAACCGTACGAGAAGCGGACCGTATTCAATTTTACAAAGCGTTTTGTAGGTTTATACCTCAGTGAACGTAATTTAAAAAAAAAATGCTTAATCGTTAAAATTAACTTTTACATGTGATAAGGAAAACAAATTGTTTTCTAAAGGAGCAATAATTAGAATAGTCTAATGTTGTCTAGCTTTCATGAATTTATACAAAATGTCTATTAGTATCTGTAATAATCATTCATGCAATACGATCTGTCATAATTTAAATATTCAACCATTATACTATTTGGGCATTATAGTCTACCTGCCCATAACGTGACATTATACTGCAAAGTTAATTTAGATTATTATGTTAATTATTTTCATTCTTTCCAGATATTAAGATTTGGGTATAATGACTAGGTAGTCTACAACCTGTGCTATTAAAGAAAGAAAGCTTTATTTTTAACTTTTCAGCATGGTCTATAATTAGTAGAAATGACACGTGTCTACTTAACAAAATATTGGTTGAAATATGATTTATTTTTGGGTTCGTTAACTAATTGGACATTCTAAAGTAAACCAATTCAAACTGTATGCAGCTTTTGACAATGTGTGTCATGAGTGTGTGTCTGTGTGTGTGTGTGTGTGTGTGTGTGTGTAACATTATTTCGGTCATATCGCCACGATATCTCCGGTGCTGTAGTTTATAGTAATGTGGAACATTGGGATATCATGCGGCATGAGGAACTATCTTATAAATTATTTTGGATAGGTATCAATGCCCTAATATGAATTGTTGATGTCAATCCGTACACAATTATGAACAACAGAGCTATCTTTGAGATGGTTGATGCTTAAAAAAAAACGAATGTTTGGCCTTTTATTTCTCGATTAAGCGTGCAGATGTTATGCTTTATTGATGCTTAAAAAAAAGAAGACATTTTTACTAAAGTGATCAGTACTCTATGACAAACCGATTAAAATGCAATAGCTAAAAATAATATAAATGATTTTAATGCATGTTCATTGACTACAAAACAAGACAAAGGCATTCGTTATTGGGATCTGTGATTGCGCATGTAGACACTTAAACATCATCGCATCTAAGTGGAGAAAAACATACTTAGATAAGAGATACTAAAGATAATTTTTGAAAAGTTATTTATTTGCTTTTATTGTGAATGGAATTAATTTGTACAATTTTTAATACAGTTACATGAAAGCTCTTTTACGAAATTATTGCCTTATCCCGCACATTGTTTTGCAGAGAAGCTTGGTGTAAAACTACACCCTAGAACATACTTAAATTAGACATATCATTGTTTTCCTACATCCATTTTTAGATTGTCGGCATGCTGTTTTGCAAGCCGAGTATATTACTAAACGTTTTCTCCATCAAACCAGAGTCAAAATGAAACTAGTTTTATCCCTGACAATTATAGACTGCTCTGAAAATTTGAGCTAAATTAATTTATTGAATGGGTCACACTTCAGTGCCGATGCTCGGTTAAAAATCCTGATTAGAATCGTATATATAAAATATATATATATATATAAATATATATATATATATATATATATATATATATATATATATATATATATATATATATATATATATATATATATATATATATATAAATATATATATATATATATATATATATATATATATATATATATATATATATATATATATATATATATATATATATATATATATATATATATATATATATATAAAGTCCGTAAACCATATGTAATTGCTTTGAAATGTGACCCAAACGAAGATGTACATCTTAAATGATTTCATGGGCTATTGTTGGCGGCAATGTGATCCATTCGTTAGACTGGAAGTAGCTAGAGTATTTCTAGCTTCATTTATTCCTATCAGCTTGATGCCAGTATTGTGTCTAAACAATTTTCATCTGCTAATGAGGATGTTTGTATTCGCTGTTAAACATGTACTTCTGTCATTGTTCATATAGGAGCAACAAATTTTATTACATCACACCGTAAAAGGTTTTGATCTCATATTAATGCTTAATTTGTATTTTTATGCAAATACTATATATATATATATATATATATATATATATATATATATATATATATATATATATATATATATATATATATATATATATATATATATGTGTGTGTGTGTGTGTGTGTATGTATGTGTGTGTGTGTGTGCTATCTACAACATTTTTCAGCACTTAAAGTGTATAATTTTTCATAGCCGATGTTTTATTAATTCGCAAGCCAGAATAACCTCACTGTTGTTGCAAGAATATGTTATATATGATTCTATTCGAATTCGTAAAACGTAATGCCTATTGGGCCAGTCTAATTTTTATTTTGGTTCATCCACGTATAAAAGTCCAAAAGCGTCAAGCTAAAAACATTTCCAAAAATTGTAATAAAATATGTAAACTTTAATTATTGCAATCATAAATCAGTCTATTTCTTTGTCTACTCTCGTGTCAATGGATTGATCGGATTAGCCGGCTAACACCCTTGAAGAACAGGGTCTCCTGTGGAAGGACACATTTAATAACAAGACAAAATAGGAAGTTTGGAATTAAGCAGATGCATGTTTCCATTGTTAAAAAAATCGAACGTTAAGTCAAACGAGTACTGAATCTTGACCAATATTAATATCAATTTTAATGTTTCAGACATATCTCATTGTTATCAGCAAAAGCATGTGTTATGGACAATTTAGTTTTTGTCTTAGCGTAAAAAAATGTATGTGAGCTACATTGGTCATCTTATGTGGATTTCCTCTTCAGCTTATTCGTCCCCGTCTATAGGTTCAATTTCTTTCGATGTATGCATTACAATATTGTTGTTAGGAGTCTTGAGTTACTTCCCTTATACAATTTACTTCAAGCATAATGCAAAATGATTTACATACGAAGTAGTAACTGATTCACAGAACGTACAAATGTTTATCACGTTTATGCATCACTAAATATAGCTATCCTCAATCTGACTGTAGTTTTTCTTGATTTTAGCATAGTGTTGGTTTAAATATTCTCTTCATTTGGGAATAAGAAGGCAATACAAGAGACTGACATGACAGTGATATGAATGGATGGTTGGATTAACTCGTGAATAGGTATATGCCTGAAGGATAGTGAGATGCATACTAAACGGAGTAGGCAATTACATTCATTTTCTTGTTTATTTTCTGTATGAAAAATAGAATGTATATGTAAAGGGATTCAGTCATGTTAATTTGAATGTTCTTAAGAAAAGAGTGGCAAAGAGGTAGGTGTGAATGAGCCATTGTCCGTCCATAGCCAGATCCAGGTGAAACTTATTTAAATAAAATGTGCCTATCTCTCATCCATAAACGAATATATGATTTTTGCCAAAGTTAACATTTACTAAAGGAAATCAACAATTAAACTGTCAATTGTTTTCAGTACCTATACTTGCGAATTATAGATATGTACGCTAACAAAATCCTTTCACTTGTATAGATAAAACAAATACCTTATATATTGCATAATTTGAATGCAATAAGCAAAAGGTCAATGCTGAATGCTGAATTGATGTTCATTTGTAATTTATAACAATGTATAAATGATGCATATTTCTTTTTTATTTTCGGTTCATTTCCTCTGGCACCTTTTTTCTTTTTAATTTAAATATTTCGTGCATGTATATGTTGAGCTCTGACATTACATCGTATTCTGGCGAGAATTGTCTTAGAAAAGGTAGTTTATGCATTTCCTGAACGGTTTTGCACATACTGGTGTATTTATTACACTTTGTAAATTCATAAAAGCCGATCGTTGCTACTGGGTGTCAATTAGAACTGAAAATTTTCGTCAGCCAGGAAATCTGTTTTGTGTATGCATCGTTCTGGTAAAAGGCTTTTAGTTTATGCTATTAATAATTCGAAGAAATATATTCTATATGATGACTATTGATCCTAAAATATCATTTTAATCAACTTATAATAGCGGGAGGAAAATAGTTGTAAACTATACAGAGATATTCTTTCATCATATATAACAAGTTTTTAATTTTTCACCGACTAAGGATATCACACTTTATATACTTATTACCAAAACGTTGAGAAAATCAGCACTGGATTCTTCTTATATATCAAATGTGTCTCCGGAATGGAGGATGTGAAAGAACAAATATGCCACCGGAATGGAGGATGTGAAAGAACAAATAACAAAGTTAAAAAGATTAAAAGAAATGTATATGTTGAGGCTAAAGGTAGCCACGTGGTCAAAAGCGCAAGTCTTTACCGAGCACTGCCCTGTCACTTCTACCCGCTTGTGTTCTAGTGCTATGTGGGTATATAAGAAAGCTGTCGTTAGCTTCCTTTGAGTCAGTGTTTTTTTCTGAAGTTTGTTCGGGTTGTTCCTCCACCGCTTTTATTGGCCGCCGTGTATAGTCTATCTCGCGCTGAGAAATGGCATTAAACCCATCATCAACAATAACAAATATATTTGTTCCAGTGCACAATACTTCCCCTACCCAAGTTTTGATCAGAGACCAATATCTTCTCCTCATTTCATTTTTAAATACGTGGAAAACAAAAACACTAAACAAGAACTGCGTTATTATATTTTAATATCTGATTTTTTTATTTATCCATTTCAGCAATAACTGCAATTTATTATTATTATTATTATTATTATTATTATTATTATTATTATTATTATTATTATTATTATTATTATTATTATTATTATTTATGTATTATTATTATTATTATTATTATTATTATTATTATTATTATTATTATTATTATTATTATTATTATTATTATTATTATTATTATTATTATTATTATTATTTCTTTTGCAGAAGTTAAAAAATTACTTTGCGAAATTGTAAATGTTTTGTGTAGTTCTATCATTTATGCCATGTCTAATTTTATAATTAAGTACTAATTTTAAAGGTTGAAATAACGTTAGGAATTTTGCCACTAAATGTTTCTCCTGAGTCGTCATACGCATGTATAGTACGGAAGAGATGATTTGTATATGTTTAATACAGGAAGCCAAGATTTATATTTGCTTTTAAAGGGAACAATCTTTATTAAAACACAATATAATCCTAATAAATAAAGTTAATCTGCATATATCTTAATAAAAATTACTCCCGATATAATTTAATGAGAATTTAATCCATATAATGAAAAATATATACAGCGAGTGCTATATCACTGAAACAGCGTAAATGCTATACGTATACTTTTTTATACCACGCACAAGTGTTCATTTTATATGGGAGATAAACATGACGGTGATAAACAGTACACTGTAGGCGAGTTAATTCTTCACAACGTCTCACATGCATGTAAGCTTAAAAGGAAGTTCTATACAATTCTTAATTTGGTGTACACTTCATTGATATTATTTCCTGGATGTTTCCTTTAATAATATTAATAAAATGAAAAGAAAAGGCTGATAATTAATGTTCAAAATGTTTTAATAATGTGCATTCCAACATTGAATTTGCAGCCTTAGTTGTCATGAACATTAACAGGGCCTCCATTTTCATAAATATAGACACTACGATTCGAGCCAAAACATCGAAATAATGAAGGAACAAGAAGTAATGAAACAATTTAACCCTAAAGACATTTAGTTTATATCATTTATGTCCATATTCGCTATTTCTACTAACTGTCAGCGTCACTTTCAATCATTCTCCTAAGTTTCCACTGTGTGAACCCTGTATGAGAAGTGAAGTTGACCCAGTTAAGGATCTCCTTCAATATTTTTGAGAGAAGTTCATAAAAAGCATATTTTGTACGTTGATGTTTGATCAGTAGATTGGGTTGTTGATAATCTAATTGCGTTAAATATTACACGTTTGGAAACTTGATATACGACAGTCTGTTGTGATGAAGTTTGAAATTTCTTTGTTGTTATGGTGGTAGTTGTTGCTTAGGTAACAGGAGTAAGTATGTTGTTGTTTGTCACTGTTTGAGTAGCTGTCTATAGAGTGTACATTTCTTTGACCTCTGGTTTTGTCTCTTAACTTCTAAATTAGGGACTTTAGGCTTGTAGTATTTGTTAAATATTTCTTTATGTGATATTTGCTTTTAATTCCATTTTTATCATGATGTATCTAAGTTTCCTAATTACAACGACTTGTTTCCTAAACCATTTTGGGTTTGTTGCTGAGATTTGCATAATGTTTGTTCCCAATATAGAAAAGATCTTGAGGTTGACAAAAATAAAGCGAATCGATCACTGTTTTTGTTTGTATACATTTTAGGATTAATATTCCTAATGACTTGGACATTATCTCCTGTTCTTGCTTTTGTCTGCCTTTCATTTAGTTCAAGATACTCCATGCGATAAACAGATTTCTTTAGTGTAATATTCCCCCATTTCAGATTTTAATGTTTAGTTACTCTCCTCAAACCAAAATGCACAGAGTTGTTAACCCACATTGTGTTAACAATGGATTCGGGTGTTGCCATTCCAATTAGTTGTTTGCTATACAAGGCATCTATTTCTTTGTCTGATCGGTTGACTCCTATTGGGTTTATTTCCTCTTTCTTTAGATTTTAAATCGTTTTGTTTACCCCGAAGAGCTTTCATTGTTAATGACAAAAACATTGTGTCATTTCCTCTCAGGGTTGAACTTGTATATATGTTGATTTTAAGATGGCGATCAATGGAGCGGATCATGCTTCTTAATGTATTCGGTTCTAGTTCAGTTCCATCTTTTCTCCTAATTCTGAGTATAAAACCAGCTTGGTGCTGATCCAGTTCACATTGGCATATTTCTTATAAATTTTTGCTTTCATTTCTTGACTGCAAGAATGATGTCACTAGTCGTACATCAAATAGTCTTTTTAAAGTGTTTGCATTCTGCCTAATTTCCATAAATTTCAGTATATCGTCAGGTTCATGGTGTACAAATCTGTTGTTACGTATCGGTTCGTTCAACGTAACAAAAAAGAGTGAAGACAACAAGCTTTGTAAATTTAACAAAATTATTTTTTCTCCTAGAAAACATGAAATAGTGTAAATAATTTAAGAAAGACTTACGGTTTACAGAAATGATCCAAATGTTTGTTCAAAATAGAAATACAAGTCCTGTAAACAGTCTGAATTTCCTACCAAAATGGCAGATGACCACGTCAGACGAAGGCTAACAAAATTCCATAATTTACACAATAAAGCACAGTTTGTGTTGTCCCGTTCCAATTTAGAATATTTTCGGGAAAATTTTCAAATCAGTAATGTTGTTCTCTGTATAAACAATTAGTCATGAAAACGAAGTAAAATTAGCTCCTCTAACAAGACAACTTCTTCTAGCACAAACAATATTTGTTAATGTATTAGAAGTTGTATAACTAACTTTACAACTCTACAACTGTGTATGACTCTACTACCGAATGCCTGTCCGTAACTGTGTACGACTTAGAAAAATCTCCAACATAGAAATGAAGCTAATGCGTTGTTTGAATTGCAAGCATGAGGATGCATGCAATTTCGTTATACCTCTGGACATTAGGAAAGCCTGACCCAGTATCAGCCAATCGTTTTCATGGCTATTCCTGAATGTTTACTTGTAATGAATTTTTTTATCAGATACAGCACGTGCTCGTATCAGTCACATCTACAACTCAAATAAATACGATGTTTTTCAACAACATATTAGACTGACATTAATATAATCATAACAATTACATTTAATGAAATAAAAAATGAAATAAAAATATTTATACAAAATTCATTCCTTAACTCACACAATTAAACTACATGGTCGTAACACTGTTATCCCTAACAAACTCACATTTGGACAAAGAATGATCATTTTCATGTATCAATGTCTTAGTTATGTCTATATGAAATGTTTTAATTACTCAGTAGTTTAAATAGTTTTATAATCTTGCTCTTTATCTGATGGCACTGGTTTCTTTCTTCCACAGAGTTGCAGTGTTTGATATCTTCAAGAGTGAGAGAGAGAGAGAGAGAGAGAGAGAGAGAGAGAGAGAGAGAGAGAGAGAGAGAGAGAGAGAGAGAGAGAGAAGTGTTGACAGAGATGAGATCAGATGAAACAGGGTGAAGCTCAATAAGATTTATTATCTGGACAGAGTCATGTTTTTGTTCTTTTGTATACAAATCTTAGTTTCTATAAACATATTTTACGTGAAAATCATTTTCTTGTTATTTTCTCCTTTTTAAATGTAATATTCTAATAAATTCATATTTATGCTTAGAGAATATTAAAGCTATAAAACATGATGCATAATTGTATTTTGGATTTGGGCTTTTCAAAAATTAAGTTCATTTTTAATTGACTTTAATCAGTCATATTCTTAAATACTGTAATCAACTAATACATAGCAAATAATTTATCTATGAGTTTGGGTTAACTATTAGGATTATTATCTTAGCCTGAGACAACTAGATTGTACCTACAATGCGTTAGTAACACGTTTTCTAGTTATATGAGGGATATATCATAACGAATGCAAAAATGCAGACGGTTCAGCATTTGTGATAATATTTCTTAAACTTTTGCAGAAGCCAAGAATATCCAATTAGCACACAAGAAAGCGAAAGGCATAATCAGTCATGAATTTGACATCATCACAGTACAAACGAATGCTTATTGAAAAGTAAAGAAAGAGGATGACAAATACAGAAAGCAAATGTGATAGGACTGTATAGGCAAGTGGGAGCAAATGGAATGAAACCAGTTTCGAAACAGAAGGAAATGCAGAAAAAGAAGCAGACATGCAGAGAACACAACAAATAGGTAGAAAACCATCTAAGATTATCAAAACAAATTGTATACAAATCTTAGTTTCTATAAAAATATTTTACATGAAAATCATTTTCTTGTACCTGAGTACCTTGAAATGAGGAAAAAAAGGCTTTGGGTCCAAAGTCAGTTCCTAAGCACGATTTTGTCTTGTCAACGAACACAATACAAAATAAATACAATATTTGTGGAAACTGGTCGCAATGCAAAGATTGTTTTAATTGGTGCCATGAATCCTATAACACCACCATCAATATGAAATTTTGTTGTGATAAGTGTGAAAATAAAGAATTTACCAGAAACCTTCACCACTTTTGGGCTTTGTCTTTTTCTTCATTAACAGTAGATATTATAGACTCTTTAGATTTGAATATAGTTGTAGCTGCTTATCCGCGTTGTTGTGCTAATTTAAACGATTAACATTATGTTACTTTAGCATCCTTGCCATATGTAAAAGGTTCATATAAGAATAATACCTGATTTTGCAGTTCAATAGTATCGCTGCAGTTTTACAGACTTTTACAGATGTCGAATGCGTTGTGCTGCAGGATGTACCGGAGGGGGCTTGTTACCCCGCCATAAGGGCACAGTGCCTCTTAATAAATTTTCATTTATCTCGTAAATAGTTTCTTCATTGTAATCAAACATAATTCCATTATATATATATATATATATATATATATATATATATATATATATATATATATATATATATATATTGTAAGTGTGTGTATACACTGCCCACTATTATTAAGATTCTCCTACTTAGTAGTGGCGTTATATGGGCTGGTGAGTGCAGGCAAGGCGATGGGTACCATTTACTCGCGGACCTGGGTTCGAAACTTTGTAGAGAACGAATTAATTTCTCTAACCTATATGATAGTATTGTTTGTATTAAACTATTATTTCTGCCCACTATTATGAAGATTCTACTACAGAATCCAGGTATAGCACTGTCGGTTCTGTCTGGTATAATTCTTTGTAATACAAAATCCTATATACCTTGATTACTTTCATATATATGTGTGTGTGAGTGTGTGCGTGTAAGAGTGTGCGTTCGTGTCTTACAAGAGTCATCCAGTATTCTAAAGTATCTGCAGATTTACGAATTGAACACAAAATAGGAACTTGTTAAACAACAAATTTCGAAACCATCAGACCACGCATTTGGCAACATAGATACGTCCTCCTCATGCCCAGAAATAGATTAAATCGTTTCATATTATCTCAATCGATTTCCTATATACGAACCAAATGTACACTTATGATGAATGAAAGGAAACAAAATTGTTCTTGTATTATTATTATTATTATTATTATTATTATTATTATTATTATTATTATTATTATTATTATTATTATTATTATTATAGTAGTAGTAGTAGTAGCAGTAGTAGTAGTAGTAGCAGTAGTAGTAGTAGTAGTAATAGTAGTAGTTGCAGTAGTAGTAGTAGTAGTAGTATCAGTAGTATCAGTAGTAGTAGTAGTATTTTAGCACAGTATTCGTGCATGAATAATACACCTAATTGCTTTCATTAATAATATAGTTCAGTTGCATGATGTGCATAAAGAAGTTCAGTCAAAATCTATGCTCAGCTTTCTCTTTGAGAGGATACGCCATGATGACTTAATTATTCACTTTAACTTGTTTTTGTCCATGACAGGGACATAACCTTGCTTCGTCAGTTACGGCCTCAAAGTAGATAATTAAGTCAATATAATTCCTTCTTTTTATAAGATATAAATGTAGAACATTATATTCTGATGCAAGCTCGTCTTATATATCCTTTAATCATGTTATATCGGATATTGGTATTCAGACATGGTAAAACGTATAGTAGATTGTATTTTATTAAAGAAATTATACACGCATTTTACTTGAACTGCAGCAATAGGTGAAGAGCTGTGGCAAATCAGTGGGTTTTATGTTCCAATAATAGCACCTTTCACATCTTTCTACTTCAGACATTTCAGTCAACAAATCAGTTATTTAATATTTGTTAAAATTATTAAAGAATGTCAAGGTTTTTTCGTATACATATGTCTTGAAATAGCTGTTATATTAGGATAGCTTTCTTGATATTGTTGGGTGGAGGGAGGCGGTCCTGACAGTATGCACCGTCTTCTTTTCTATTTTCTTTGTCATTTTGTTTCCATTGTTCGAGCGATCAATTAGAGGAGCAAAAATGTATTATTTCCTCTAGCGTCTTCTGTGTACTATATTCAACTACTTAGATATTTCATTCTCTCTGTAAGTTCTGTTCTATGAAGAGAACGAAAATACAAGGTATACGACACATTTATGAGTTTAATATTTATTTCCCAAATGATTTTACATCCATGTAAATATACATAAAACTTTATATTATCAAAAAAACTGACAAAAAGGTTTTTGAAAGGTAAGTCCCTTATTTATTTAACGTGTGTTGTTACAAACTATAAAAATGACAAAATATTGTCATTTTATTTTATTGTTATTTAAGTAAGCAAACCATGAGGTAATTCGCAATGTTTAGTATTTGAATAAACAGGTGTTTTATATCTAATCGATTTAATGAAGCGCTTCACACTTTCAAGAACACTAAGTACAAACAGACATTAATGTAGCCCTTCTTCGATACCATATTTATGAAGCCACGTGGCCTAAGTGGTTCGAGCGTCAGCGTTTGATGCAGGCCGCGGATGGTTCAAACCCCGGCCGTGTCATACCAAAGACATAAACATGGTACTTGCAATAGCCTAGCTTGGCGTTCAGCATTAAGAAGTTAGTGTTATGATTGGTCGGCATGGTGTCAGCATGTGACTGGTTATATGTCTGCGGCATGATGTCCCAGTGCTAGACATATCTTTAAACTGCCCAAACATTGTAGCGATGTGACTGGAAATTCGTTACAGCTATTTTAAAAATCCACGAGTTTTGGATGATGGGAAGCTCGCAGTTTATGTTTAATTCTCTGAGTTGCAATAAAGATGGATTTTTATATCTTATGAGAAATATTAATTCTTCACAATCAATAATATTTATGATGTAAGTAGTACTCTTTTAGTTGTATTGTATGAACACATAATGAAAATCGCAGACTGAGCAAAGAGTACAATAATGGCCAACTGTTTATTACCTATATTATTCTTTGTTTCATTAGCATTCAAGCACTATCATCCTCTTTCAAAAAGTTATTTGGTCTCGCGCTGTGCAAATATGCACAACCCTTACTAAATTCTTAAATATAGCGTCTACAATAAATAAAATTTATTTTAGTTTTTCGTAGTTATCAGACTAGCACATATATCACCATGCATAAAACCCTAATTCGTGTCTTTCTCATAACTCGGACATTTTCTTCAGCATAAATGTCATGTTTTTGGATACCAGCTAAAGCACAACCCAGTAGAGAAGTAAATTCTGTTAAAATCCATCTCCTCGCCAGACAGGTTGTACTTGAAATTGGTAACATCTAATAGTACACAATTGCTTGTCTTCTTTGAATATGCAAAACAATCCAGAGAAACCTTAAAAAGATGTACATATATAATCAACTTCTATCGATTTATCTATTTCTCGATCTCTATATCATACACAAGGAACAATTTCTGTAAAAGTGCTTGTCCCAGCCAATCACTAAGTTCACGAACAAGACAACTTTCCTTAAAGTCATAATGTTAGTCATTTTAATGAGGCATAACATTATATAATTATATGTATTTCGAGAAACAATACTACTGTCACTACTACTACTACTATTACTACTACTACTACTACTACTACTACTAATAATAATAATAATAAAAATAAGTCAGATACTAAACAAATACGTCTTACTAATTACACATGAGATATTATTTACTATTCCATGATTATGTTTTTAAAGTTTATTAATTCACACAATAAATCTTTGCATTGCTCTATGCATGTATATAGACTTGAACTTATTCAAACACGAAAAAATCCCTTTCTTCCTTAATCTGTCTATCATGGATACTTTAACTGAACCATCATAAATTACTGTGGATGTACGCTATGAAAGGGAACAAATCATATAGTAGTCGAGTATGTGTGTGTATGTGTTGTTCGCAATTTGGATTTTTTTTACAAACTATCATTATGATGTCTGCAGAGTGGAAATTTATAATAATGTCCAGCACTTAGGGATTATGTCCCAGACACGTTTGGATCATATCCCAGCCAGTCACATTATCCTAATACCAGACCAACTGGTCCTAACACTAACCTCTTAATGCTGAGCTCCTAGCCAAGTTTGTTTTAGCACCATTTTTATGTCTTTGGTATCATGCAGTCCGATTAAATTTGGAGCACTTACAAGTGTAAATCACTTCATTAGACTGTTAACGATCTCGTATCGACTTTGGCAAGTATTAAACATCACATGTTACCGTATGCTTTGTTAATTTTGTTCAACAAATAAAACTGAAAGGCAATATATTATCACCTTTTACAGTCAATTGCCATAAATTTATACTGAAATAACCGTCATTACAGTCATCAAAACGTCTTAAGGTCCTTGCAAATGCAGTTTATATGTTTACATAAACTCAAAATCAGCTTGGAAATTGATGATTACACTCGTGATATACCATTATATATTTTCTGAAAAGGACTTGATTTGCAGAAGAAAGAAAGAAATATGCAACATAATAATGTTTGGTGCATAAAAGTCGTTGGCACGAATATGACACAGATAATACTTGTTTTGTTTCAATAACGTATCAGCCGAACAATTACATAAAACAGCTCCCCAAGAATTACATACAGCATACACAAATACACAACAATTACATACAACACACATACCCAAGAACAACATCAATGAATTCTTTGCAAGATAAGGCAGTTGATGGAGCAACAGAGTTAACGTAAGGAATGTATGCTGCAAACTTAGAAACATTAATAGCTGTAATAAAGGTTTTCTTTGTGGTATAAATATTCAAATTCTGTACAAGCATGCACGTTAGCATTCACCGGAATTCATTCCTGTTCGGGAGAGTGCAAAACTAATTTTAAAAAAGACTTGCAGGCACAATATACCGCATAGTTTACCTTTACGAAAAGTAGGGTGGACATCCATAAGTAGGAGGTCGAATAATTTGTCAATAATAACCTCGCTAACAGGGCTACAGTCATTATTGTAGTTAAAGGCAATTTCGGCTTCACAAAACTTGATCGATTCTCTTTTTGCAAAATGGTATATATTCCTATCTCATTCAGATATATCATGTGATGAAACGAAACCTAATATAACTAAAATAGATTCCTATACAAATCTACATTATTACTAAATCTAAATAGTTTGCTTCCGGTGCTGTGCTGGCCATGTTAGTCACTTTTCCACTAAATGTATTTCTACTTTATACAGATCAACAGGTATAATGTACTACTTTGCGCTTCCATTGCTTCAATAAATGATGGGATAGGATTTCTGATTTCGTTGCTTTGTCATATTTGATGTAAACATGTGTCAAAATGAATTGTAGACTCTCATATGATATACAGAATGAGTCAAGCAGTATTTAACTATTCTCATGAAAACCTCCTTCGTATCTTGTGATTGATACATAAGAAACATTGAATTTCTCACCTTAATACACTCCCAACATTATAAGGATGTGCGTGTTTCAAATTGAAATTCAAACGATTCTGAAAAGCTTTCTTATACCATGGGTCATTAATTCATCAAGAAAATTTTACTGATGTTAGTTTCCACTCTTTGCTAAATCTTCTGCGAGATATGCATATATTCCCCAGAATAGTTTTGGGATCTCTCTTTTCAACTGATTGTGATTCTGCTTCAAAATCATAATAAAAGTCAGCGATTAAACGAACTTTTTCAAGATCGGTCTTTGTAAAAGCAATTTTATAAGTATGCTTACTCTTATGCTATGTTTTGCTTGCTATGTTTCCTATTGACATCTTTAACAGTTGTTTCCTAATTGATATTGACCACCTTCCGTCTATGGTATTTCTCGATGACAATATATCTTAGATAATGTCCTTTTAATATTATCCTTCTAACTATACGGACTCGATGCTGTTGTATAAAGAAAATGAAAATACAAACTTTCTTCATGGCATTGGATGCAGAAAACTAAGAAGTCATTATGGGTAAATGATAGAAAGTATTGCTCCTGGTTTGTTCAATTTAGTTTTGATATATCCATTCATGTGTGACAAGTATATGCAATTACACTTTTGCCAAAGCAACAAATTTGTCGTAAATTTCATAAACAATATTTCAAAGAATAAACTATTGACTTTTAATCTTGTATTCGAATTAGCAATAATTTGTTATAAATGTTATATCTGTGTTTTTGCCTTTACGTTTTGTTTGCTTCTCTATCAGCAGCAGAGAGGGTGAACAGACAACTTTGCCTGAGACCTTTATTTAAAAAATAAGGCTCCTGCAGAGGCTGATAAAAATAAACGTCAACAACGCTAAACCAAAGTCTCTAACTTTATTTTTCTCCACACGGTTATGTATTTAATCGTATAATAAAATCTTTGGTTAGCTTATTTTTGTTGAAGTATTTTTATGATTTTGTAAGGCGATTTTGTTTACTCGTAAAGCGACTCAATTGTTGTCCTTCACCCTCTCTGCTGCTATGAATTAAACAGCCATTATAAATATTATCAATAATGAGTATTGGAGAACCACACTCAGCTAAATTAGCTCGAGAGCGACTAGAGGCAATTAAAAAATATCTACCTGTTCGTGATTCTGTTAAGAAACAATTACAAGCGCGTCAGAAATCTTAAGTTGGATTTGAGGAGGATACAAAACAGTTAGTTAAACCAATCACTGAGACCACTAAAGGTATTCAACCTGTGTTAGAAAAAACAGCTGAAAACTTAAAAAATAGCAAAAAGAACTAAGAAAGCAAAACAAATTTTTGAAAAACTTCCAGAAGAAATAGCTGCTGCGATGCCAATCCCGGAAATACCCGTGGATGCAGACCAGGCAGAAGGTGATACTCAACAAGTACTAGGACAAACGCGAGGTAGGGTTAAAAATATCTGATAAATTTACCGAAAATACCATTAATGGTATCAGACAGATCAAAAAATGTAAAAAATTAGCTGTTGGTACTGTGGAAAGTTATGATAATCGAAAACAATATTTCAAACTTGAATATGTTGATGATGCTGTAGGTCACGAAGATTGGTATAAATGGATATTTCGTATACATTATAACGTTAATCAAGCTCGAAGCAGCGATCCAACATATATTAAGTATATTCGTGCAATACATTATTATATTACCTTCATGGAATTACAGCCAGAATAACAACATCAACTGAAGAAGCAGCAAAAAACAACAAGAACAATAAAAAGTACCAAAACCATTTGCGCAATCACTTCGTGATTATCCAGTACCACCAAAAACACCATCAAAACCAATTAAAAAATCAAAACGAAACCATGTGAAGAAGAAGAGAAATTTCCCGCCGCAACTGGAAGTGGTCTAGGAAGTGGTTTTATTACTTGTACCAATAATGTTCTTGCTGATGTTGAACGACTAGAAATTCTGATTGGAGGAAAACGAGCTTGTAATAATTCCCCAGAAATTAATAATGAAGCAGCAGATATTTGCAAACGATTATTTAGTGGCGGTATTATGGATATTAATGTGTACCAGTCTCTCATTAATAAAACTGCTGATGATTATTATAATCACTGTGACTAAGTCACAGTGATTAGATACAATTAGTGATAAAGTCAATTAATAATTAAATGATTGTGCATGGTGCTCAACGTGGACCTACCATGGTTAGGGTAATAAGCTCTCGATTACCAGTATACAAAACAACCTACGGAGATGGGTTAAGTGATATTGTTCAGGCTCTATTTAGAAGAATAGCCCCAAAAGCAATACCTATTGCAAAACAGCTGAGTATAAAAGCTATTGATGTTGTTCGTGAAAAAGTTATAGGCGCTGCTGGTAAACTTGCTAGCAAAACATTCTCAGCGATTAAAGATAGACTAAAGCGATTAGTACGCAGATCACAACCCGTCCGACCACAACCAGTGAAATTGCCAGCACTGAAGTGATGTCCGCAAGTGTAAGTAAAAAAAAATAAATCAAGCCGCTAATCAAAAAGAAGAGGAGTTAGTTGATGTCCCAATGTCGGAAAAAATATAACCGCTAGTCTGATATCAGGAAGTGATCTCACTTCCCGAAGTGGTCTTCGTGTTAAAAGAAGATGATAATAATAAAGATGTTTAAGCGTATATCTGACCCCGCATTAGACATGGACGCACCAGTTCTCAAAGATGAATCTGTGCGCGATTATCAGTATTATTCTTATGACGCCCTAATTCCAGATCAGCGTGGATGAATCAAATTACAGGTCCATGATATAAGTAGATTTTTTCTACCCGCTGAAGCATTTATTGAGGTCGAAGATGCAGTTTTAAATAATGCTAATCCTGCAGCAACAAAGCATGTGCAGCCGATGTTAGTGTTGGTTTTGTTAATAATGGTATTATGGCGTTGTTTGATAGCGCTACGTACATGATTGACGGAAATAAATTTTGAATCAATTCAAAAAGACGTTGACTTTGCTACAACAATACTTGGTCTTGCAAGATACAGCGACGATTACTCAAGATCAGCTGGTCCATCAATGATGTTTGCAAAGGATACAACTGATTTTCCAGAAAGTAAAAACATGACTATTGGTAATGTGAGAAATGCCGCCGGGGACAACACAACCCCTGTAGTATTATCGATGAATGCAAAATTTAACTTAGGATTCACAGTGCGTAAATCAATGTTAAAAGGTGATAGAAGAACATTTGTATGTGCAATTCCATTGTCACATATCTTTGGATTCTGCAGACATGTACGAGTGGTTATTTTTGGAGCTAAACATACAATTGTACTCATGCGAAAAAAACACTGATGATGCAATCTGGCGACCTGGTGCAGCTGATGCTGGTAGAGATATACTGACCAAACTTTCCCCGTGGATGCGATTAATGACTCCATCAATATCTGAAGAAGATCGGTTACTATATTTTATGAGTCAAGGTGGTAAATCTGCGTTATCATGGTTAACAACAACCACAGATAGTGTTCAAAGTACAATTAACGGTTAATTCACATGGCAAATAGCTTCTCTGCAAGGTGTTTCTGCGCCGCGACATATACTTATTGCGCTTCAAAATACTGCACAAATAAACGATCAAGATGAAAAAAATTATGATTTTTGATAAACTCGGTATTTCTGAGTTTTCACTAAGAATAAATGGACATCAAGAACCATCCGAGGATATTTTGATAAAATTCGATCAAAATCATGTAGCACGTGCGTATCATCGATCAATGACACTCATGGGACGTGATCAATACAATGATACTGGTTTACAAATATCACAACTAGATTTTACAACGCTGTATCCGATTTATTACTTTTCACTAGAACATTTAGATTTAACCAGATAATCAGTGGGGCCCCGAGTGGCCTAGTGGTCTAAAGCGCTGTCCGTTACGGATCACTGCCATCTCACCTCTGTCTGCGTGTGTTCGAGTCTATGATTCGGCGAATGTGGATATGTGAGAAAGCTTGCCAGCAGCTTCTTGTGGGTCGGTGGTTCTGTCCGGTGATTTCCCGGTTTCTTCCTCCACCATTAATACCGGTTGCCATGAATAGCCTATCGTGAGCTGAAAAATGGCGTTAAACCCAACAACAACAACCAGATAATCAGTAGTTTATATACATTTTCGAGCTCGTTTTAATAGATATATTGGAGCTATTACTATTTACAGAGCAACTACTGTTATACACAGTGATAAATCAATGTTACTCTAAGGTTTTGGTGGACGAATGAGAGTCACTGATGCGCCAGTAGAGAACATGAAATTAGATCGCTCATAATATTAATAATGTAATTTCATCACGTTAGTGTGAGTTTGACTCCTGGTCAGGTCAAAAGACTGAAATCAGCATCAAACAAAAACTGTGGAATAAAAATATCGTGGAAAAAATAACAGATGAGCGGTTCAAATAAATTATCGTTGGCCGATCGTCAATTCAAAAACTTTAATGAAAAGCAAAAAATCAAATAAAGGCGTCAAACTTAATCTTTCTGCAGGCACTATCAATGATACTTTTAAAACGAGTGGTATATTTCCCCTTCTAGCAGCTATACCAGAATTAATAGCCGCTGAAGCCCCAGCTGTTGCAAAAGCTGCTGCGTTATGCGCTGTTAGAACTGCAGCTGGAATGGCTTTAAAGAAAGCAACTTGACGAGGAATCATAACAAGGGAAAAGGTCTCAGATTGCCAGGGACCCCGCCTTCATGGTATGGAAAAGGCTTAAGACTTCCGGGAACACCACCCTCGTGGTACGAAAAAGGTTTTAAACTAGGAACAGTTTGATGATAGTTCCACTGTCAGATTTTGATTTACTCGATAAAACTAAATATAAAAACACCAGAATCTGAGTTTGATGCTGCTACAAAAATTACGTCGATGATAAAGAGATTCCAATCAGTAATGAAATAGTCAAAACTGATTTTACCGGTCACATGAATAAAGTTTTACTAAAACAACCTAACAATATTGAAACCTGTATTATTAATCTTGATAAAAACTCCGGATATGGCACGCATTGGGTAGCTTATGCAATTTATCCAAGTTTAATTATCTATTTTGATTCATAAGGATTAGCGCCACCAAAAGAATTTCTTCATTATGTCAGTAATAATATTGCTTCAATCTGGTAATCAACTCTATGAACACAAACATTAACTGATCCACCATTATGTGGTCGTGAAGTACTTAATGTTCTTGATGGTGTATCCATGGCACGCAAGGAAAGCCAGCTCATAAAGTCGTGCATGAGTATACCACATTGTCGCATTTGAGCAGACATCAGTAAATATAATGGTAGATATTTACGGAAGATCTGCTCGTGGTAAAGCTCAGCAGCAAGGCGATTTATCTAATGAGATTGATGATTTATTTAATATTACAAGTGTGGATCAAAATGAAGTGGTTGATTTTCAGGACAAACAAGGACGATTAAAGACAAGCAATATACAACTATCAGACGTCCTTATACGAATTCCTACTGCAGTTGCTGATAATATCATAACTTTTACTGATCAGGGTAAAATACAAGATTCAGGTAAGTCAGATAACGATTATGTCAAGACGATCGGCATGAATTTATTGGAGACGTTATTATGAACAAAATAAAATTACAGATCTTGGATATCCAACCACAGACAATTATGGTACAACAAAAAATATGCTGACGATCAGGAATCTAAGTAAGAACTAACTAACAATGATATGCGTGCATTTCTCCCTATAAACCATAATTTTATTGGTATTCATAAACACCAGAATCTGAGTTTGATGCTGCCACAAAAATTACGTCGATGATAAAGAGATTCCAATCAGTAATGAAATAGTCAAAACTGATTTTGCCGGTCACGTGAATAAATTTTTGAGTTTTCGCAGAAACATAAACAGAATTGATAACGAATTTTTGGGAAGTCCACCAAATATCGATATAAAACTTACTGATATTAACACAAAACTCAACGATATTTTTAGTGGAATACCGAATATTGTTCAAAAAACAAGCCTGATTAAAATTCCTCATAAACAGATCATTAACATAGTGTACGTTGTCGGATCAGGCTCAGCTATATGGACACAACGAAATAAAACCATCAAACAAACCGCGGAGGTCGCTGGTATATAAAGATTGTCTGTGTTTAGCGTTGTAGAATTTAACATACTTACCATATCTCTATTAGCTAATAAATTGACTAGAACCGTGTCTGTGATGTTGGATAAAGATTCTGAAGAAACGTTCACGTTGGAATCATCGGATATAAGTTTGTCCTCCGCTAATTATTGGTGGTGTCTGGAATTTGTAACCAAAGCTCCCATTTTAATTACTTAATTAAATGACAACATCATTAGGTATAATGAATCCGATGACTGGGTCACTCAATGACGTTCAACGTCAAAAATATAATCAGGCGTGTAAGTGTAAGACTGAAGTAAAAAATATGATCGAAGAATACAAGGTGAAAGTAACAAATATCGCAGACGCATGGTTGTTATCGATGTAGTAGTTTACTCGGTTTCTGCTGTTGTTGCTGTAACCGGATTATTATCATCAGCGTCAACTATGACTGCTCTTGCGGTTTTAACGATTGTCGTTTCTACGACAACAACATGTGTAGGTATTCTCAGTATTGTCACTAAGAAAATAGCTACATGCACGAACGATAAATTACGCGAGTACATAATGAAATTACACACAGCAATATCCGCCTATACTAAATTATGCTCACATCATTCCTTGTACCTCAGTGATGGTAAAATATCTGATGAGGAGTTCGTTATGATAGTGAAAACTTACGATGAAGTATTTGTAACAGAAAACAATGCATTCTCTAGCGACAATAGCGGAAAGATGGAGAATTGAATAATACAGATAACAATAATATCTGAGTCCTTGACATCGTGAAGGGAATTATTGCAACAGATCGTCACTAATACGACACCATCAAAAACTACTATGATATCAGTAAGTTCGACCAATCCTGAATTTAGCGTTAACTTTCCAATTGCAATTCCAGCAAAAGAAATTGCATTGGGTCAACTGCGCGTTTATAAAAGCTGACCAAATATCAGGCCGAAACCATTCGGTGGATTACCAGCAAATAATTCACTGGTATTTGTTAATAAGAATAAACCGGACGGAACACCTGATTGCCAAGTTGTTGGAATTTCAATGGGCAGTTATCAAAAAGAGGAGATTAATGTCGAGTTCCAAAGAAGAATAAAATCTATAACCAGAAAAGAGTCAAAGATAGCTATCACTGTTTACGAACCAACACTATCAGCGGTTATTGAAATAAATTCCCTGATTACCTCGTAGATATTTATCAGAGTTCGCTTAAATCATTGTTAGTATGGCCTGAAGTCGCACCGGTTTATCAAGGACCACCAGAACCAACTAAAAATGAGTTTAAAACGAGTGAACAAAATTCATTGAAGATCCAGCATATCGCGAAAAACATCCATGGCGTTATATAAAATTAGAATTTGATCCAAACAATAATGATCATTACTTTACCGATTAAGGATTCCACATATAACTAGGCCAGCATTAAATGTAATCGAAGATCCCAAGACGCCAGGGTATAATAAAGACATTGTTGATGAAATAATTATTAAAAGATTATTAGATACTCTCAAGCCTGAATACAATAAAATGTTTAATTATTTAAGAAATTTACTTACTTCATTATCATAGCATTATGATCATAATGTAAAGCAGCAAATAATCGAGTTAATGAAACACTTAAACGGTATATTACTCAATTTATATTTCGCCAATCGAAGCATTATATACGTTGCAACTGATCTTAGTAGAGGTGTTTATGCTAATCAAGAAAGTAAGCAATTATTTCTTAATCATTATAAAATAAAAGAAAATGATTTACGAACATTTATTATACCAGTTCTAAATAACGCTGAAAGGAACAAATCATTAAGTGATCTTATTGAAGAATATTATCCATGAGTAATTCATTCGTGGAGAAAAATAGCCCCACCACCGTCTATACTAAAACATAACAACAGCCCGTTTGGTGCCGGTAGACACATATCGCCAGGCATTGTAAACATAACAACAATAATTGCTGTCAATCTCGTTTGCGAGGTTGTGGATGGTAGTTTTCAGATAGATCTTTCAAAATTTAGCCAGGCCCAGCAAGGGTACATATTATACATATTTTCCACTAGTGACCCCCATTCCGGCTATCTTATTGCATCAGAACCTATAAACCATGGATACTTGCTTCTTCATAATCCGTTATTATCAAAAATACACTTTAAACTTACAGACCAAAATAATCACACCTTGGACACAATAAATGAAGAGATAAATCTGTATGTAAGATCATAATGCGTTTTATGTCACAACGCGAAACAAAAATATCTTTGGTATTTGTGTATGGTAACTGATACATAATGTTTGGTCCGTATTCAACAGAGTCACATAGGTATAAATAGGCATTAGTTTTCCCATTGATTTGGTTTAGCAATTTTAACAGTTAATTTCCCCTCATTATCACTTTAATTATCACTTTCATTATCACTTTCATTTTCCACATTTTCGCAATGTTTCCTCAACTGTTTTATACGAGAATTTATAATCTTTTTCTTATCGTATTCATGAGATAATTCTAACTTGATTTTGTTAATAGCGTTGAGAGCGGTACAAACAATTTTACCAGATTATCAGTAACTGTTGCCAGTGACTTTAACATCCCCCTTTGCATTTCCCTTAAAAATTTGTAAACTGACGAAAGCGTAAGTCAGTTTTGGTTTTTCAGTTGTGGTAATGAGTCAAAATCAAGTAGTATCTTTTCAGCATTAAGATTGTAAACATTGATACCGTTATGTTGTAAATTTTTAATAGCAGAAACAATGACATTTATATTTTCAGTATTCATTATATAATAAATATATATATTTAATATAAAATTTAGAAAATACGTAGCGCTAACTGACACTCGGTCTACCGTTCCAAGTTGATCAGATTAACCTAATGAGATTCTTGTTCAGACATTTGCCCCACCAGCAAACCCCTAAATATCCGAAACCGATACTTTAGAGACTCAGAGGGTTTTGTCTGCGCATGTGTACTTGTATACCCCTACAAGTTACTAGGATATCCGTAACCGAAGCTCTAGGAACTCAAAGGTTTGCTTATGCACGTGTACTTGTATACCCCTACAAGTTCCTAGGACATCCGTAACTGAAACTCTAGGAACTCAAAGGGTACTTTATGTACGTGTAGGTCTTATTTTAGTGACCAATCAGATATGCCTTGTAAGAGTTCCTAGGACATCCGAAACCGAATCTCTAGTAACTCAAAGGCTGATGGTCTTTGTGACCAAACCTCATTAGGTTAATCTGATCAATTAGAAACGGTAGATCTCGTATCAGTTCCGGCTATATAGTTTCGACTGCATAAGATGGCACAAGCACATGACATATGATGATGATGATGATGATGATGATGATGATGATGATGATGATATGAACAAGTGCCATCTTCACATTTGCACATCCACCCCAAATAATCAACCAATGGGTGATTGATAAAAAAATCAACCCACCATGAGTTGATCATAGTGGGTAGGTGTGCGCACATGAAGATGGCTGCTCTCCCCAATAGATTATATTTCTTGGCATAAAATCGCGTCCCCCCCGTAGACATTGTCGTTCACAGGATTAGATCTCTGATCGGCGAGATCATAGATTCCACACGTAACCAATCGAGCTATACCACACTTAAATGTTTAAGAAAAAATGAGTTAATATATACTTACCTAGACCACAGTAGTCCTAAAGGTAACAAAAACAACAGTTGCTGGTCTTTTATTTTTTCAGTTTCCAACAATATATATAATTCTGCATAATACAAAGTAATACTGTCTCCGTGCGTATAAAAGCCGTTTGATTTGGTCACATGGATGTAAAATAGCTTTACACAGGCGCAATTGGCTATACATTTTTGCTGTCACTTATCAAAGTCAATGTAGCATAGGATTGCAAACAGACAGACACATACGATATTGCCTGCTTCCACTGTTAAATTAATGCATTCTGAAAACAAAACGAACAGGGATAAATCTCCCTGTTTATAGAATCGGTTATATATAATTCACGTATTTGTATTTATTGTAATTAAATACACTAAATTCTAAGATCTCTGTGTAATTAGGTCTGTTCAGCGGCTATTGAGTGATGGATTCTGCATTAAATCAATACTTTCTATACTTGTATTCTTTCTCTGTTTGCCTCTTATGAATACGATAAAATCAATATAACGGATCTAATTATAACAGCGAGCTTAGCTAGCCAATCACTACTGACTATGAGCTCTGTGAATCCTGCACGCGGATTTTAGGTGAAAGCAAAGAATGCAGTACGCGGATTTAATACAAAGAATGGGTAAATTATTCTTATATCAGTAGAGAATGAGTTGCCGAATTAGCATTGAAAAGACCACTGGTAGGTTTGCAAAACGTTACTATGTTATCAATAATATGTGTGCGAACAAAAGTAATGAAATCTGATTAAGTAGAGAATGCTTCATCATATCATTTTTATGTATCTTTGTGGAGAACCAACTTTTAATATTTTCTGAATGATATGTGTAGATTGCACACTTCTTAATATTATGTTCATAACAATAATCGCAATACTGAAAAGTTTTTTCCTTGCCTAGGTCTTGCTTAATTATCTAAGTACCTGAACATGATATTCTATCCAAATTTTGAGGAATAAATAGGTCTAATAACACCATCAGCTGAAGATTTCACTGAGGGTGGTGTAATGTTAAAATATTTACTAGCGAAATAAATTGATTTGAACATAATTTCTTCTCCAGATGATGCATTTACTGATTTAACAGGTTTTACAGTATATCTAGCAAAACCTGTGTTTCCAGATCTGCAGGTTTTACTTTGCGTGATAACAAGTAAATTTTGAAGTGAGTTGTCAAGTTTTTCGCCGTTTATGTGGTCAACTACATTCCCCTCTTTGATCAGTCCCAAGAAACACTCGACCACAAATATTTGTGATATTTTTTTTTTCCTTTTGTATTAAACGCAAGATAAGCAGCATTGTTAACACTACCTAATGTTTTTTTCAATCTGCAATTTCTAATGATGCCAATTACGATTCGCTTCATAATTGGTTAGGATTGGATGAGGCACAAACTCATTTTGCTCATTTATATACTATATACTATTTGTTTAAATCATTGTTTTGAAAATCTAGCTAGATAATCTTCTTTGCGCTTTATAATAGATTCAGAGTTATATTTTTATGGTAATATCTTTTTAGCTCCCTGTATCTTTTACCACCACATTGCACACAAAGGCGAATCTTTCCTCGCACACCAACACTACACCGTTTACACGGTGTAGGTCATAGACTCCCGTTTCTAGCGCATTGCATGTGATAACTGCAGAAGTCGTTTACACAATTTTTGTTACATGGAGACGTGTGACCAATCTTAAGTCAGCGGCAATTGTGATTTGGTTGAATCATATATAAACGAATAATACTTTAATTTAGATACATATTTGCCTTATTTATAATATGCTGGAATTATCCGTAATTGAGCCTGCCGCAGTAAGATGTGATCTTGACAGGCTACACAAATTTAGTTTATCGCGAAAAATCTAGCTTTAACAAATGCGGATATAACTAAACTCATTAGTGAAGCCAAGAAGGAGTTCCGCCACGATGGTGCAGTTCATGTGTGGTCCAAATTTAGGATTGGAAATGATATCTATGTTATGAATGACAAACGAGCAAGAGAAATCATTGAATACATCGATGTTCGGAAATATATTATTTTAGTAAAATTTATTGTAAATACAGAGGATGATATTTGAATCATCCGAGACAAACGCGAATCCGTCAAGAAATCAGGGAATAATATTATCCTTGGTAAAAATTCCAAACCAGGAATTCTGACTGGAATAGACAAGCCGTATTAAAAGCGATCTTATTCAGTAACTGCTGTTGTGTACGCGCTCTATCCGTTAAATGATAAACCTGACGTAAAGGATATCAAGAAAATGAAACTGTGTAGCAGAGCAAGTTATAGAACACTTCACAAACGCGATACGGGGAAACGGTTTAACAGATTTAAGGCGTAAAAAATAAATATGTGGGCTGAAAAAAATAAAGACACTGGAGAGTCTATCAGTGACGTTGCTGACCTAGAAAAGTTATTAAGATTTCCAGTAACAGTGAAGACATTAACCGGAGAGATTTTATACAAACCAAAATATCTGAAACATGGAAACCTATAACAGTTATTGATCATAACGCACATGCATGGACTAATGCTGAAACTGTATTTCCATGAGAAAGAATGGTTAAATTTTACCAAGTATGATATATTCGATGCCATCGGCGATATTAGCAAACGTGACCGTGTTTCTGTGTGGTTGTTTCAGAATTCTGCATAGGCTCATTATGATCAGTTTTTACGGTCCAACGGTGATATTTATCGTACAGAATCACTTTAAAAAGAAATGGAAAACTTTGCGCTGAAATATACTACTGACTATGTCGAAGTTAGACAATTACTAAGTAATTGTTTAACCGTACCATCGGTTGCTGCTGGTTTCGCTCAGGAGAAAAACTCGTGGAAACCGAGCCTTTTAGAATTTCTTGAAGACGTCGTGAGAAGTTGTATCCAATACGGACACGGTGGATTGTGGAATACTAAATATAATTACAATGACGTTATCTCAGTTGATATGGTAGCGTATTATCCTGGGAGTTTTCTTGGATATGGAGAGTGTTCTAAGTACTTTAATAGATTTGGACATCCTACACATGACATGACCAGAGTTGCGATAAATGGACCCGTACCAGATTTTGATTTAACAGGATTTGCTTATGTAGAGTCGTTTGTGTTTAGAGAAGGTTTTCATCCGATTGTTTATGCGTGGTTTGGAAAACAATTTTCTGAAAATTATTGAGCTCCAATAGTTCTGCTAAGATATATGCTCGATGCTGGAGTTTTAATAGCGTTGAATGTGTCTGAAGCTATTATATCATATTGCGTGCAAAAGCATGTTTGGTTGTCAGAACCTGCTAAACACGATGAGAAACTTGCAAAAGATCTCGGCAGAAAAATAATCGGTAAGTTTACACAAGGAGGATCACATGATTATAAACGAACTTGTACAAGATTGATTATGGGCGGTGCAGAACTCGATTTTATAATCGCTGATATGATGGAGAAAAACACATTTATAAGTCGATGTAATGTTGATTTATCAGACAAAACAAAACTAGGTACCATTGTGAGCTATACTGATGGCAAGTCACCAAAGTTTACTCATCTAAAATCATCGATGCTAACTTATGTTTCGATAAATCTATTATCGATGAGACACAGATTGCCTCGTTACGCTGTTAGAGTTGCGACAGATTCATTTTATATGCACACAAAATATAGATTCATTAAATCTCGGTAATGGTGAATGGGGAACGTGGAGGATAAAACAAGAAAATATACTTAGTTATTCTGAATCTGCTGATGTTAAAATTGAGGAAATATATTACAGAAATAATCAAGTATCAAAATCATCTGCGCCATCCGTGTATGATCCTGTATTTAGACATAAGACCGTTTATCTTAATGGATGTGGAGGTTTATGTAAAACAACACGCGCGATTAACTTACTCATGAGTTTAGATACTAGTGTCTTAACACAAGCGCACAAACTCGCTAGGGAAATAAAGCAACAAGATATAAAGTCGTGTACATATCATAGTTTTTTTATATGGTGCGGAGATACATGGACCCCATCACGAATGGGTGAAAAATATATACCTAAAATTATCATATGGGACGAGATATGCACGGTGCCTCTGGAAGAATTACAAATATTTCTCGATTGGATGTTACTAAAGAATACTGCTGTGATTGTGTGGTAATCATGGTCAACCACCACCCTTTGTTGGGCAGTCTCCACATGAATGACTAAAGAACAATGTAGATTAATATGAAGAAATATCTAATGATTATAGGGCTGTTGATGAGTCGCTGAAAATTATTTAAAAGTTTAATACGACTACAACCAGATAAAATACAGTGTGAAGCAATGCGTGAGATAATTCCAGAAACATCCATGAATGATTTTTGAACCCTATGGAAACCTGCTGATTTAAAAGTTGCCAGTAGAAAAGTAGCTCGTGACGAACTACAAAAGAAATTATATGCGTTACACAAGGAAAAATTCCCAAAGTTACCTGTACCGGTGTTATCGCCCTGCAGATACTAGACAACAAAATGTTGATGTTAAGATTCTTAGTGCAGACACTAAAAGTGTCCGAATACAAAATTTTGTGTTAAATGATATTGTTCTTGTCGCTGTTGATGTTGTCAAAAGCGCGTTAAACATTGATAAATCGCTAAGGACGTTAGGGTACGCTATAACAATTCATTCGTCGCAGGGATTAACTATCACTGATACTAAGGTTTGGATAGTGGATGATCGTATTGAGAGGTGAAATTGAGTTTATCTCGCAGTATCTAGAGTTAGAAGACTATCACAACTAAAAAGGGTTATCATGGATTGCGTAATAACCGAAGAAATCATTAATAATGTCGATATCAATAAAAAATTATGCAGCTATAAGCAGTCTGACAAACAAAAAATCGCGGGTTTGATATAGATGTGGAATTTATTATGAAGCTAAAGCAACGACAAAATAATCATTGCGTAAATTGCAACGCAATAATGTCGTGGCAATATTCGAGCAATAACCCAAGACAATTTACCGCTGATGTAATAAATAGTAGTCTTGGTCACATGCTCAAAAATGTGATGCTGACCTGTTTGGAGTGTAATCCACGTCGAGAATCTGCAAGTTTATAAACGTATGCTCGGTGGTAATTGCGTATTCTCAGGAATTATTTGAAATTGTTAACGCTGAGGAGCAGTTGAATCTAATCTGTACATTGCAGGTCTACCTGTGGACCTTACCACGCTGGATATTTTGTGTGTGTTCACACTCCAAATTGGATCAGTTGCCCTTTTACTGCCTCTTTCGAGTTCGCCAGGTTCGTATAAATATCTGACGGTAACATTGCCTAGTACTTGTTGTGAAATAGATTTATGTTTTATCGGTATCTACATTTCTGTAATCGCATCGGACGGTTTCATAGAAGTTGCACGAGCAACTTCCTTATTCAGCGAAGCTATCACACTCGGTAACCTCACAACCCATTCACGAGATCTTTTATCTGTGGATATTTCCTTTTCATATTGATACCCGAATAAACGTTTTGCAAGTGTTCGATTAAATCGTTCAACGATTGCTTGATCACGATGAATCTCCGTGTGTCCTTGTCTGATTTTAACGTTGTGCTTGTTCATCAACGATGATACTACACCAAGAAATTCCTTTCCAGGATCAATCTGTAGTAGTTTTGGCCATTGTAATGGTCCTCGCTTATAAATTCGCTCAAACACAGAAGACACTTCAGATGATGTCTTTGATGATAATGGTTCAGCCTCTTTATATCTACTTGCAACGTCAACAGCAGTCAATGAGTATTTGTACGTGCGTGATTTTCGTCCACGTGTTTCAATAATATCGTTTGGTAAAAACAAAATATCTGCTTGATGAACTTCGTTAGAAACACTGACATCTAAATGTGCGCATTGAATTTGTTTGGTCGTGGTAAACAAATTTGCCATATTGCCTGTCGTGCTAACCAATTATCAGCAACAGAATGTAAAACTTTTTCTACCTCAGCAAGTTTAGTGATCGCTGCTTTACCTTTCCAATACCCTCTTGGGCTATAATAAATGGATTCCATTATAATAATTATACAAATAATTACCAGCCCCTAACATTATTTTACTTTTCATAGCGGATTTAATTAGGAAGCTAAAGAGTTTCCCTCTAACAGATTATTAGGTATAGAATTTAAAGCATGAATCAATTTCACATCTGCGAGATGCCGTTGTTGCAAATCAAGATTTTTATAAGCAACGTCATGAATGTGATCAATCTTATATACTTGATATTCTCCTGGTCTTGGTTGATCCTGATCATCAAGTCGGATATCAAGTCTAGTTCCAGGACCACAGTAATTATATCCTGGAAGGTGTTTCTCACCAACATACCTAGGCCATGGTAATCCAGGTAATTTTAATAAATAAGCAGCAATATCCACACCTATCTTTATTGTCCCTGAGAAAAATTTATATTTTTGTGTACCACATGTTACACATTTACCTGTTTATGCACGTTGTTTATTTTTCGTTATTATTGTTCATAATCCAGCGGTGGTGTAGATAATCTATATCGAACACAATTTAGACTCATGTTATTAATAATGTGGATACAATAATTGATTTTTCGGCGACACGAAAACAGGAACCAGTGAAGCACCATCCCACCATCCAACATTACCAAATTCGATAAAAATGATTATAATAGGTCTATATGGATCAAGTAAAACACAATTATTATTAAATTTAATAATGTGGTGGTTGAAATGGAACAAACTATATTTAATAGCACCGTCTGTAGATGATCAGCATTATTACGAAGTACTTAAGGATTTTAACGAAAAAGCAAAATCAGTTAATAAAGACGGTGACGATATCATTGACTTTATCACAGATAGAGATGAGGCCCCGTCTGTACATGACTTGGACGATTAATTAATAATCTGGTAGTATATGATGATGTGATGCTGGACAAACAATCTAATCCAGCTAGAATATTTTTTCGAGGTAGACACAAAAATACAGACGTGATTTATGTTACTCAGAGATACACACAAATACCAAAGGTGATCATAGATAGCTCTAATATTTTGGTTGTGTTTAATGGAGTAGATAATTATACTCTACAGAATATTTATTATACTTGGTGTTTGGGGGACATGGATATGAATAAATTTAAACATTTCGTTTCTAAAGCACAATCTGTTCCGTTTGGATTTATAACGATAAATCTACATGATCCAAGATCAAGATATCGCGTAGGTCTAGATAAAATTTTTGGTTAAATTCCCCTTGACTATCAATAGCAGCAGAGAGGGTGAAGGACAACAATTGAGTCGCTTTATGAATAAACAAAATCTCCTTACAAAATCATACAAAAATATGTCAACAATAATATAACAAAATGAGCTAACCTAACCGTGTGGAAATAAAAAAGTTTGAGATTTTGGTTTAGTGTTGTTGACGTATTTATCTTTCAGCCTCTGCAGGAACCTTTATTTGTCGTTGAAGATTCGAGCAAAATTTTGTAGGGTTCACCCTATCTGCCTGCCTGCCTGCCTGCCTGCCTGCCTGCCTGCCTGCCTGGCTGCCTGCCTACCTGCCTGCCTGCCTGCCTATCTGCCTGTCCGCCCGCTAGTCCATCCATCCATCCTTCTATCTATCAAATTCAATGTCAAGCTCTATAACAGCTTAATATCTCTCTGGATTTATTATCAACTTGATTCTAGCTGGCACATGATATAAACAGCTCATTCGTAGCAAAATAAATTATTAATTTGGCCAAATTATTTGAAAGTTTGAATCATGCATTGATTTCTGGTAAAGTCCTATTCTTGCCCTGATTAAATTTGACGTACACTAATGTCAGAAATAATCGTGGAGAACTTAAATATTTGCTGGATTGTTTATTACATTGATGTCGTCCATTTACATGAAAACCACTAATTTTGTATCTTTATAAATAGGTCTACAGCACATTGTGAATAAACATAACTTGTCAGGTCTATCGAACGTTGAAAATTTTTCAAATTAGTGTCAGATATGGTGTTTTCGCTTCCTCACCTTTTAAGTCAGCACCAAATCCACAACCTTTATATCCTATGTTTTGGCAAGCCAGCGACAACCAAGAAATGTGAAACTCGTAGATGATTGATTCAAATTTTCAAAAACAATTGAGTCACAGATCGCCATCATCCACCATCATTATTCTCATCATTGGTGAAGCACCCACCAGTATCTATTTGGATGCAAAACGGAACTAATCTTGTAGTATATGACGGCTTAAGTCAATCCCTCACAATTATTTTCAAGGGACCGGCAGGAAATAAAGATGTTATCTATTTGTCTCAACGATAGCCACATGTCACTAAAGTGATCCGTGACAACTTGATATTTCGTGCCGTTGATGCACATGGCTTAGTAATATTGATTGCACCTGGTGTGCCTCTAAATACCTGTTGCATGAATTTCGTGACATGTTCGCCTGGATCACAAAGACACTGCATAGTTTTCTCACTTTCGATTAGATGGAACTTGCATGGGTAAATAACGCGCGGATCTGAAGGCGGATACGTCTCACTCGTCAATACAAAACATAACAATGGTATAAAATCTCTGTTAGTGATTTACTAAAAAACACATAAGAAGTGATGTCATAAAGCCATGTTTACAAACTACAAGGGAAGATATCATAGCCGGCATTTATCAAACTGTTGCACTGCAGATTAAAGCAGCAACCAAAACTGGCTATCTTTCCAATGATATTCAAATGGCAAAGTGACCAAGAGAGAAACGTGTTGCAGTATTAACGGTAACAGAAAAAGAGACTAGCCCTATTCTTCAAATAGCTAAGTGCTCATGGGATATCAAGAAAGGTAAATGGGCAGCCGAGGAGAGAATAAGAACCGGAATGAATTAGTAAAATAAGTCAATACATGTAAGATATTACAAGCGCAACTGCAAAAAGACTATTACACGCGTGCCATCGGAGATGGGAGAAGTCGTAAAAAGAACGTTCAAGAACCACTAATGTTTCTTCCACAATACAAACCATTCGAATATAAATAAACGTTTAAAGAAGTAAATGATAAATTGTTAAGAATCAGCACTGCTTCAAATTTATTACGATCGAATATAATTTGATTCATTATTACCTAATGAAAAACAACTGAGTATTTGATCAAGAATAAATTAAGGCGAACAGGACATTCTGACATTGAACATAACTAGCCAGTAGGAGTTGGAAAGGAGCTAACTGGACGAAGCAGATTAGGCACAAAGCAGATTAGGCAATGTAGATCTTATATTGTCTGACTTTAAAAACTTCAACAATTATATCGATTAAGGTGTGCAGATGATGCCAAATAATATGTATGCAATTGAAAAACCTGAACAAGTATCTGCACATGTTATGGAGGTACCAAAGTGACACCTTGAACCCACTTAAAGACATATTTAAACTGACAGACAAGGATTTCTTAAAGTTCAAGCAATTTGATCAACATAAACAACAAAATGAAGAAATAGGCGTCGGACTGCGTGAGCCTAATCAAATCGCAGATCGATTGGAAACGCATATGGCATCAATTTGTGCGGGTAGCAACGCACCAGATGTCATTAATGAGACCACGTCAATGGCCAACTGGACAGAAATGCATATCACGTTCTGATACATGAACTTGTTATAGATATCAGCAAAGTATATTACTGTAATACCGATGATGAGTTCTCAAATAACTCAGACGTGCGTGTGCTACGCGATATATGTGCTGACATGAAACAGAACATTATCTCGCTGATTATAATATCATTAAAGGAACCAGAATTCAGTGATCAATTTTTCTTAGCCTTTTACTGCTTGTGAATCATTTACATTTGAGAACGGGCTGGTATTACATTTGGCCTAATATCCTATCACAGCCTTTTGATGGTATGTTCCCGAGTAACTCATTTGTGTTTTCGATTATAATGATTTAACAAGGCAAACCGTTGTACTTCCATGCGAAATTTAAGCAAACAATAAAGAAATTTGATGAATATTTTTGCTTCTGACTCTACAATATTTCTACTCGAATATGGACCCACACTCAGCTCTGCCATCTATATTAAATGCGGTTGACATAGTACGGTTGTCTATGAGATCCGTTTTCGGTAAGCATGACAGCTTTCCATATCATAAATTATTTTTACGTGTGGTTTATCATATCACTATTAACATTCTGTTGAGCATCTCAACAATAGAAATCAATTTAACTTGTCAAACTGTCAGTTATAATTATGAAAGCTAGTATGAAATGACATGAATAGTTGTTCAGGGTCATATTTAATTTGGGTTTTTAAACAACACGAAGCCAGGTGACTTGAAATTGTTCCTGTCATATTAACCACTCGACATATATTCGTTTTACCCTTGCGGCTTAAAACGAACACGTTGTGGATCTAAGCTGTGAAGCACTAATGATAAAAGTGTACTTTAGATATCGACCTGATTTGTAATATAATATTGGAAGTCTTACGTGGACATCAGAGGATAAAAAGACTGTATAAGATACATGTTATGGAACTGGCCTCAGCGAAGTTGATCGTGAATTGTGCTCAGAACCTTGTCCTCGCGCGCTGAGCTAATTGATAAGCATCTTAGAAAAGGTTGTTCAATCCCAACTTTTATCTCATCTGAATTCAAACAGTCGTTTTTAGCAATGTACCGTCTGCATATCGCCCTCGCCACAGTACTGAAACTTCTCTTCTGAATGTAGTCAACGACATTCTCTCTGCTTTGAATCGCGGAAAGACTACAGTCATCACTCTCCTCGACTTGTCGGCAGCATTTGACATTATAGACCATGATATATTACTTCACCATCTCCATCATGTATTTGGCAATCACAATAGAGTCTTCTTCTAGTTCAAGACCTACTTGGTCAACAGGACACACATTGTGTCCGCAAATGGAAAACAATCCAACCCAGTTGATATATGCTGTGGTGTTCCACAGGGATCTGTTCCTGTACCTGTTCTCTTCATTATGTACACTCAGCCACTCTCAAGTGTCATAGATCATCATCCAGTGTCTCACCAATTGTATGATAATGACACACAAATATACAAATCTGGCCATCCAGCTGAAGTTGAAGCTACCATCCAAAGCATAGAGAGGTGCATTTATGATGTGAAATCACGGATGACACGTAACAAGCTGCAGATGAATGATGATAAAACTGAAGCCATTCTAATTACAGCACAATGACTTTCTCATTCACATCATTTACCTCAGCCAATAAATATCAGCAACACCAACATTGAATTCAAGCAGTCAGTACGAAACCTCGTTGTCACTCTTGGCAGTAATCTCTCATTGCATCAACATGTCATGAACATCTCCCGGGCTGCATATCATGAGCTAAGACACATTAGTTCCATTCGCAAGTATCTGTATGTTGATGCCACTAAAACACTTGCGTGTTTCTTAGTACTTTCAAGACTTGACTATTATAATTCAATTCTGTCTGGTTCATCTCAATATCTACTTTCAGAAACTTCAGAAAGTTCAAAACACTGCTGTTCGGATGATCCTTAGAGTACCATGATCAACGCACGCGTCTCCGCTGCTCTGTACCCTACACTGATTATCCATATGATCCAGAATTAAACATAAAATTTGTTCTCTGTGCTACGTTTCACTGACGGTTTCCAGTCCAACATACCTATCTGACCTCACCCATGTGTATACACCTGCAAGATGCTTACGCTCCTCTTCTGACACTCGTATTCTCAATATTCCCACTATGAAGTTGAAATCATATGGACAAAGTTCTTTTGCATACTAGGGCCCAGCAACGTGGAACGAATTGTCCACTGTACTTAGACACAATGACACAGTGTTTTTTTTTATTCAGGAGCGCCCTTAATACTCATCTATTTCAACTACAAAGACCTAATAATGTATCCTTTTAACGTATCCTTACTTTAAAATTTACAGCATATTTTTCTGTTTCTAATGTTTGTGGTGTTTTTTTTTTAATTTGTGCAATCATTTCATTATAACGTATTTTATTCTTTCTAGGTGTTGTCAAATGTAAAGCACTTAGAGCTTCTAAAGACTAGGCGCTATATAAAGGCCTTGTTATTATTATTATTATTATTATTATTATTAGTAGTAGTAGTAGTAGTAGTAGTATCTTGCAATGCAATTGGTTGATAGCATCAAATGCGCTGCTGTAGATTGGATGAAACAGCTTGGATCTATGTTGGTTTAATCGTTTCAAAACTGACTGCAACAATTAGTGACTCGAGCACCACCAAGGTTCCAGTTACACGTCCATCAACAGAGACAATGTGAAGTAAAGTTTAATACGATTAAGAACATTAGTGGTAAGACAACAAATCCCTCACACAGCGGTATTAGAAACAAATAATATAAAAGTGAAAAACAAATTCACAGATATATGATTCTGCATTTGATACAGTCATTAGATCGACGCAAAAACGATTTTATTATTATTCATACCATGTCAGTGATTCCAATCAATTAAACATAGAATTGCAAATGCAAGACACGTCTAATTTTTTCATATGAGCTATTCTAGGAAGCTGAGGGAAAACTGTTCCTGCTGATTTTACTGATTATCTTGCCAAACCACAATCGTATTTGTTGGTAACGAAATCGTATCCTTGTTAAACAGTACACGTTATTCCATAATAGGAAAGGAAACTGAATTAGCTCTTAATAATTTTGGTGTTGCCACGACAATTGTCGGATATGCCAGTAGAGCGGTTATTTTCCAACACGCCTTCATGTTACTGTACTCGATTTATTACTTTTATTGGAATTTTCGGAGTAGTACAGTCAACATGCTTCCACGAGTATTTTCATGCATGTGTAGGTGAGGCTGGTGCTAAATACAAGTGGTATGATATGATACTTTCTGACTAGACTATGTTGTTTTATGGGTGCAGGTGACCGAATGAGGGTCCTCGATACAACGGTGAAAAATACATAATTGAACCATTTTATGTATTTATATCATACGTTATGTTGAAGTGAAGTTAGGTCGTAATGAAAGTCAACTTTTGAAAAGCAAAAAAAAAGAAAAATAGGTAATTAAAATGCTTTTGAGGTCACACTGAAACTTTCTTCGGCAAAATAAACTGGTTATATCCCCGTGTAATTGACCCAAACACAACTTTCTTAACTTATTGCAGTAAAACAAACCGTACCTCAGTGTAAATAAAACTATGCATGTCAATGTTTGGGAAGTATATTTCTATTCCTTGTAGCGACTCCATCGTCGTGTGCAGTGATGTGGGCAGCTCTAGAGGAACAGCATACTGGATGGTACTGAAACAGGCAGTTGAACGTTGTATAAAAAGGAGACCTTCGATTTTCAGGAACAAGTTGCTTAAACCATTGTGCAGAGACTTTAGATTACCTGGTTGCAGAATGCAACGCGTCTATTGACCAATCTTTATCTGCTCATGACGGCTAACTGAAACACTTTTTTGGTGTCCTTATACCAAATGAACGCCCATCGATGGTGTTAAGCACCCCTAAAACCAGTATTGTCAACCTGTATTTGAAAATAAGACCTCGCACCCACCGGTGTGTACACATAATGAGACATCAATATCGTTTGTATTTTGACTCGTATTGACTTGTACCACCATTTAAAGCTGTTCATTATTTAACAAGGCATACCATTGTTTTATTTTACTATACCAGTACAAACACTGTTGGGTGGACCAATTTGCGGTCAACTGGTTGAATCTTTGCTTGCGCTTAAAAGTACACCGATCCCATTATCACTTATTGACTTCCATTCAAGTACTTTTAATATTATATAAATGTATATTAACATTTACGCATTTCACTGAAGTGGTGATGATTTGGATCTGAACAGGATTGCCATCAATGCTGATGTGCCTGAGTTTATCTGTCACTTTGTTAGTGGTTATCCAAATGGGCTTATGATGTTTAAGGATCAAACTTAAAACGTCAGAATTTGACATTAAATATATTATTAACAAGGTAAGAGGTTCTGCCGTAGAGAACATGGCTGAGGTCACTGAAAATGGCGAAATCAGACGCGCTGGCTATGGTTATATGAATCAATACGTGGATAAAGAGATCGCACATGTATCGACACCACAACGTGTTGTTGGTTCGCTTAGAATAAACTAAAACAGCTCACCAGCTAAGAGGAGGAAATAATTTAGTATATTATAATAATGATCTAATTAATTTTGATAGCGTGAATGGTTTTGATAAACATAAATCAGACATCATAACGACGTGCGTGTGTGGGTAATATTTATTTAGTATATCCAGTCAATATACTAGCCGGAGTCAAGTAACAGCATTAATGATCAATAAGCTAGGTGAACACGTAATAGTACGCAATGAACTCGAAAACAGGCTTTCAAAGTGTTTCGTATATACGACAGGAATATCTTTGACAGCTAAGTAAGCGGTACAGTTTGAAAAATGAACATCTATCTATGCTGCTGTTTAACCTTCTATGGAGTTTCATTTTAAGATAAAAACTTTATAATTAATCATTTAATCATACGTGATGGATTCTGAAAGCATTAATGAAATTGCGAAATTTATCGTCAGGTTGTATTGGACAAAAGAGTGGATAAAATCAATTTTAAGTTTGTCCCACTTGTTGACGAAAATCTGTGTCAACTTGCGTTAGACACCCTTGTATACACTGAACTAGAATCTTATTCAGCACCAAACAAATTGATGATTTGAACCAAAATAACGTGCAAATACCATCTCAAAGTCAGCTAGGAGAAATCTTATTAGCACTTCAAACAAATCAAATTGTTGGGGCATCACCAGGTGAGGAAAACGTCTGATATTGTTCTCACAATGGTGAATCGTAATTCACCGATATATCCCCACCATTTACGGTCTCCTATACCAAACTGATTCAGTGAAAAAAGAAAGATTCCGACAATTATTCAACAAGGATACTCCTGTTCCATTAAAATTTATTGGGTAAAGATTCTGATTAGATCTAAACTGTACAGGCTTAATTGGTGTGTGATTATAATGTTAAACTCACAGAAAGCACAAACTGAAATAGCCGTGAGACAGATGCTTTCTTTGATTATATGTCAGTTTTATCAGTGAAAAGGTAATTAGGTAAAAATGCGCATGCGTAATGCAAACGGACTTGATGAGTCCGGATAAGGTCTGCAACTGAAATACACAATTACATTATTAATAGAAAATTTTGATAGACCTTTGATATTACCTACGTGAAAAAAAATAATCGAAACAGAGCAAGAGATAAGAGATGAAATCACCAAGAGGACTGCGTTGAGTGGAAAGTACATGCGTTTGTCACTTATTGTAGAAGTTATTTGTAGTCTTTCTTCAGCAACAACTGTTGATCTTGGTGTTAGTAGATTCACAGCCAAGACAACCATCGAAATCCTGGCCATGGCTATATCAATATTAATTGGTGTCCCTGGTGTTGCTTGCAAATTAATGTCCATGCGAATATACTCACAAATACATGTATATTCTGAGCTGCCTGCAGTGGCACACAGTAGTCCCAGTATGATTAATAACCTGTAATCGGTCTTTAAGGAAAATAAATAATTAGCATAGCGGAACTTGAGATTACTGGCAGAAATGGAAAATGACCTAAAACTCCGAGCACAAATAAAAATGTATGAGGCTGCAGACTGACAAATAAAAAGAGCTAAATTAGCATTTCTTATATGTCACTTGCTTGTCAAATCATGGGAAATAGAACAGAGGATTTGAAAAACGGAGCCAAAACACTAAATCTAACACTACATTCAAATTTGTCAGTCATATCGCTACCATGTCAGCAGTGTGACAAAACAGAGTGATGTCTTGCACAGGGAAATCATGCCGCGGACATGCGACATGATGTCCCACCCAGTCACATTAACCTGACACCAGGCCAATCAGTCCTAACACTAACCTCTTAAAGCTGAGGGGCAAGTGAGGCAGATGTTACTACATTTAAAGAAATTACTGTTACATTCTCAAACACCCCAACTTTAAGGATTTAATAAGCATTGTACCCATTTCCTTTACTAGATAAGAAACTTTTCTTTGATAGATTATAATTAGGATTATGTTGCACATATAATAAAACGAAAAGAACGCTTCCTATAAATAATATTTAGCAAATAATGTCAACAGTACATATGTTGAAATATGCTAACAGTAAGATAAGAAGAGAGATCCAAACAATATTTTTCTTTCAACATTATACTTTAAATCTTTAGCAATTTTGTAAAATACTTTATTGAACCTAATCAGGGCATTTTGGTATGTTGTACATATAAAATCTTGGAGACATAATCTGTCTATCTTCCTCTCTCTCTGTTTGTCAGTCTCACTTTCTATCTATCTATCTATCTATCTATCTATCTATCTATCTATCTATCTATCTATCTATCTATCTATCTATCTATCTATCTATCTATCTGTCTGTCTGCTTGTCTGTCTGTATGACGGACATTTAATCTATCTATCTATCAATCAATCAATCAATCAATCAATCAATCAATCAATCTATCTATCTATCTATCTATCTATCTATCTATCTATCTATCTATCTATCTATCTATCTATCTATCTATCTATCTATCTATCTATCTATCTATCTATCTATCTATCTATCTGCCTGACTCTCTGTCTGTCTATCTATCTGTCTATCTAGTAGATTGCGGTATAAATTTAGCAAAAATTGGTCATAAAGGTATGGTAGCTATGAGAAATAGTATATATGGAAAGCGAAAGGTAATTCCTTACATGGTATCATATCGCAAAGTAATATAAAACTACTGCTTACAAATGTCGTAAACATTAAGATTTATAACCTGCTTGTTTGGGTTAGTTTCCAACAATCGCAGGGAACGTCCATATATTATTTTTTTGTACAGTGAATAGCCATAAATATTTCAGCCAAAGTACCGTTCTAGACGTTTTACAAACTATGCACCTTTTTATGTAAAGTTAATTCGTGCATTCAAGGCAAAATTAAAATAGTATGCACACAATATGTGTTTCCTACAGGGAGCATTTTTTGTAGCGAAATGTAATGACTATAATAGTTCGTGCATACAAGTATTTGTTTAAATGTTTTACTTTAACAATTGAAAAATTTCGGATCGACATCGACGAAAGTAGAAAAATAGGACAGTTGAAATACGGATAACTTAGGTTATAGAGAAGGTAAAACGTCGAACACATTCAGAGATGGAAAACTGATCTATATGGCGTCTCTTATGATTCAAATTTCGTCACCAACAGGAAGTCAAACTCGTTCTCTTTTCAATAGGTATCCGACTAAAAAGACCAGTGGCTTAATTTAAAAGTTCTTGTTTCAACCAGTCATTATTTCCCATGTAATAAAGGAACATTTTTGGCCATATAAAACCATTCGTAACATCAGAAGACACTGCAATAAATGAACATATTTTTTCAGTTTTCCGTACCGCTCTAGTATATCGCGAAATATGCAAGAACTTAACAAATGATAAATTGAAGAGCTTACTTTATATGTACTTGAACGACATTAGAAATGCAAAACTTTCATTTCGAGTTTGATATCTAGTATGCCTAGTGTTTCACACCAAACAACGAATAATATTAACAATAAATACAATTCATCAAAAGGTGTAGCATTCACTGTTAACTTTAGAACAATTTGTTCAGTATTCGACATTTCCACGGCTAAATCGCTATCCCATTCAATTACCTTTTGCTGTACTTTTACTGACTATATGGATCATTTTTAAAACATCGCCTAATACCATAGCAGACAAAAACATACAAAGATTTTAAACCGAATTGATCACAGAAATTAATATCAATTGCATCGCATTGTTCATTAGAATGAATAATTTTAAAGAGAAAATCGGTAAAAACAAAAGAGAGTTGGACACCAAATATATTAATGCTAATAGTTTAAGGGCTTGGTATCTCTTCATGTAAATAATATCCATAATGAATTGAATTAAGTGAATAAAAGGGAAATAGTATTGAAAAGAAAATAAGATTTATTTTGGTGCTGCATATATTGAATATTTAGAAGCAGACTTTATACATCACACATTTGCTTCTAGGTACTGAGTGAAAAATATCTCGTCAAATGTTGCTAAAGTCAAGTTAAACAATAGAATATTTGCCCATATGTGTTGTTGAAATATATAAATCATAATTTTTTATCAGCTTAAATGTTGAAACTGGATTAGAGATTAACAATCAAAGATATCGTAACTCCCATAAAAGGGTCATTTGGTTATTATCTGGGATATAGCCTTATTTTGTATTTTTTGATTCAAATTGAAACGATCTTTTCCCTTCGAATTGACATAGGCGGTCAGATGTCCTATTTAGTTACATTTAAACTTTGTATATCAATTTATCATTATACTGTATATATTTCAAAGTCTTTCATTCATGTGGTGACTTTTGTGTGTAAAATTTATTGGCGTAAAAGAATATGTAAAAATAGCTGTTCGAGAATTCATAGGTCCATTCACTATGTTCTTGTATTTTGTAATGCTAGTCCAACTAATCACTGAACATTTACCCTTTTTGGAGACATTTTATTCCATTTAGTAATTTTTATGCTGAATTATCCTTAACTTTCTGAGCAATCATGCTATGTATGAACCATTGAAACAATTTATGTCCGCTGCAGGTAAACAGAAAGGAATACTCAAATATTATTGAATAATTTTTCATCCAACTTGGTATCGCATGAAAAGCTCTAATCACAGTCCTCTCCAAGGACTTGGAACCTAACTGATTTATTGTATGGCCATTCACATCATAATATAACTAATACAAGACATCTTTTCTGTCATATACAGTGACTTATGGTACATCATGCACATCCATAGTAACGAGCCCTATCAACCACGCAGAGATACATATAATCAGTTCTCTATTTTCAGAATTATACAAGGAAACTATTGCAATTGTATGTTGTAAGTCGCAAGCGTTGCTTCCTTTGCTGTTTAGGATAACGTTATACCGAAATGGTAGACGCAAAAACCGTTTGATTTTGACGTTTTCCTAATTATCTGTTTCTCGAAGCCAATGAGCCAGCGTTACAATGTCAGAAGTACAAAACAATGATATAATGGTGAATCTAATTCAATTATTTTTTCCAGAATATAATCAACATATTTCATTCGTAGAATTGTTATTCTGGAAAAACTTTTAAAAACGTGTGACCTTTGCTTCAAATATGTATTTGAGATAACATGCTCGAAATAAAGACATAATAATCGTCCTCGCAAACTATGACCAAACTATTTCATTTAAAATCTTTGGAGTGCTGTACATTTAAATGAATGCATACAGAATAGGTAGATACTAGTAAGTTTTGTACCTGTATTTTGCTAAGTTTCATTTTATCGATCGACTGTTATTTTTACAGTCCTTCAAAAAGTAACCAATAAAGATAGTGATATCGGAATAACAGAGGTTATTTAAACACGAAATGCATATAATCGCAAACAGTTGGCTTCCTGCTTGTTCCGAGACAGTTATATTTAGCAAGATATGCATTCTACATGGAAAGTCGTCGTTTTACTAGCTCTACACACAGCTTTTGTTAGGACAGTTCATGGGTAAGTTTAGTGCTTTTATTTTCATTTTTAATCTTTCTTCAGAGCTTCTAACAAAGTTCTCAAGTAGATAACTCAAGACGTTTATACCCCTTCCATTTGTTACTTTTCATCCGTTCACTATTGGACGATAAATACATACAGCAACTTTAAAAAACAACATATATTATAGAGTTATTGATGCATTTATTTTCCTAATGTCATAAATTTGAATTCTTTCCTTTTTCTTTTTTAGAAAGCTATGAGCATTGGACATTGATGTATTGCTTGATTACAAGAGTTATGTACATTTCATTACATATTATTCTATGTCCAGACTCGGTCATGTTTGTTTAGTTTCGCAAATAATATTCCAAACGCTTGAAGAAATATCTTTGATTAATGTGAAATAGGAAGTGAAGCATAACCAAGATTGTTACTTAAAAGCTATTTTGTGGGCATACTTTTTATTAAATGTGAGAACAAATTGCTGTACTTGAGAACGAGGTTAGTAACAAAAGATAATGCCCAAAAGCCTCTGACCAACGTGAAAAATCGATAATTGCATCTTGCATCTGTCCAAAAGATAAATGGTTAAATAGCAAATAGCTACGAATGGAACATTTTTTTCTTTACTTTAAAGTTATTTGTTTACATCACAATTATTTCATTGATTGTATGAAACCAAATAATGTGGTTACATGCATACATACATACATGCATGCATGCATGCATGCATGCATACATACATACATACATACATACATACATACATACATACATACATACATACATACATACATACATACATACATACATACATACATACATACATACATACATACATACATACATACATACATATATATATATTTATATTTATATATAAATATATATATATATATAAACATATATATATATATTTATATATATATATATATATTTATATTTATATATACATTGCAATGCTAAAGTACAAAAGCATCGTGAAACTATATGTAATAAATACATATTTTAATGCTAAAGGGTACGAAATCAGAACAAGGAAAATGATGAAAGCATGGTTGCTACAAAAAGTATGATACTAATTTGTATCAGTGACTCGCTACATAATATTTTTGTAGGATATATAAAGTGCTACACTTTTCGAGAAATGCTATTCATCACCATTTAAACTAACAGTAACATCATGTTAAACCCCTCTGATGATTACCAGATATATAGCTATCTTTAATTTGTAATACAGCAATCATATAAGATAATGGTATGTTAGAAAAAATATATATAATTGTCAACTTTTTTTAAGAATTGTATATCCACCTCCTCTATGACAATTAGGTAAAATGTCTCATGTATACTGTCTTTCGACTTGAGAGAAAGCATTGACTCAAGAAAACAACATTATAAGCGATAACTCAAGATAATACTAACCACTAGATTATTGTTCCTTTTAAATTGCACTAATGTGACAATTTAAGTAATATATCATTTCTAAACGTTCAATGGCTTTAAAAGTAACTTTATGGGGTTATTCTACCTACTCTAATCGCAAATCATTCAACATTTTCTATAATAAAATAATACCGTTTTGATCTCAAAAAAACATAACCATCAATTACTAGTATAAAAGGTAGTGTCATAAACTCACAAATATTGGATCAAACTCACAGGGAAAAGAGGAAGATGCATATAACCAACGACTTAAGCCAAGATGTAGATCGCAGAAAAGCTATGGAATGAGTTCCAACATAGAACCCAATATTTCATTTTCAACAGATCCAGCACTGTTATAATGCTGGTATTATGTTATCAGTATATACTGTTTTCAAGGAACAGCAATAAATGTTTGTTCTAAAACTTTGCCAGACCAACAGACACGCAATATTCAGGGGACGCAAAGCACTATGAATACAATAAATGTGAAGTGTCATCTATTCAAGAGTTTTCGGCTGATAGCTAACTAAATATATGTAATTTTGAGAGGTTTAGAAAAGGATTCTTTCCTAGTTTAATTTACATATGCAAGTGTTCAGATGCTAAGCCCTGAGCCGACTATACACAGTATAAAAGATATGCTCTCTCTCTCTCTCTCTCTCTCTCTCTCTCTCTCTCTCTCTCTCTCTCTCTATATATATATATATATATATATATATATATATATATATATATATATATATATATATATATATATATGTATATATATATATATATATATATATATATATATATATATATATATATATATATATATATATATATATATATATATAATTATGAGTTTGTTTGTGTTTGTCAAGTTGTCATCGTTAACAAAATTAATATTGATTCAACCTCAGATAGTAAAGAGGAACATAAACATTACCAAAGATTTCACCTACGAAGTAGATCGCAGAAAGGCTATTTATTTTACATTCAGGGAGATAAGATTTACACAATGCAAAAATCATGTTTTTATTTTTAGTGGGATTTATATGCAGGGTAAATTAGGATGGAAGTCGTCACAAAGCAAACTTCTGACAATATCTCTAAGCTCGCCTATCTATCTATCTATCTATCTATCTATCTATCTATCTATCTATCTATCTATCTATCTATCTATCTATCTATCTATCTATCTATCTATCTATCTATCTACTTGTCTAGGTGCACCGGCCAATTACACATTCATCAAAATAGTAGGTTCTGTCTGTCTTGTATTTTAGTGACACTTGCTACTACACAGGCACGTGCTATCAGCAAGAAAGATATACAATAAGCTGTGGAGTTTGGGGTTGGAGCACATGCAGTCGTTACAGGTTTGTTTTCTTACACAAAGACTAAGGCAGTACTTAAAGCAATACCCTTAGATTTTTTTAAGTTTAATATTTTACGTTGCCTTTTATTAAATTATACCGATAGAACATTTATGGCATTTTTAATCACAAACTTACATAATGATCAGAAATTATTGACGGTTCAACATTCACTATTAGAGATTTTTTTCAAACTTTTGGACTAAGAATTCGTTGTCAAAGTAAGTTAATAATGCATCGTATTCTTGGTAATATATTTTAGAATTGTTTATTCGACCAGCACTTAGTGACGTACGTGCGGTAAACATTACGTATGAATCTAAATTCAGACAAAATTATCAACACATTTTTCTCTTTGTATCAAATTCTAGAACTGTTTCATCGTCCTGTACTAAGTCATCTACGTGTGGTAAGCATACACACACATATATATATATACATACATACATACATACATACATACATACATACATACATACATACATACATACATACATACATACATACATACATACATACATACATACATACATACATACATACATGCAACATACATACATACATACATACATACATACATACATACATACATACATACATACATACATACATACATACATACATACATACATACATACATACATACATACATACATACGGAAACTATAGGTTTAATTCTCTTTAATCATATCATGTTTTGACTTCCATCTAACTATGTTTCCCATCTTCTGTTACTTTTGACATAAACTGTAAACTTAAAAAAAATAAAGAATGAAAGACGTTTTCGTTCTTAAATGAATAATAAGTAACTGGTTGCATGTCCTGTAATATGTTGTGTTTTTTATTTATTTACCAAAAGAACAAACTCTTCATTGTGCATAGGTAAATGGTAAAATCTTATGCGTTTGTGTATAGTTGTGAGCATCGTTATGCTCCCAGCTGATTGACTATATCCTTAGCCTGTTGAGTTCATTTCTAACCATCTTTATCAATATTTAATTGTAGTTGTTGGCATTTAGTTACGTTTATAATATTGACTTCTATCAATTTTATAAATTCGTTTTTTTCTGTTCCAGTGAAAATTAGAATTTGCCATTTGTTAATTGGTCGCCCTTTACATTTAAGCCTACACACTGAGTTCCTGTGGATCCTGTTCAAAGACGTGCGGAAGTGGATTGCAAACATGTACATACCAGTGTAGAGGTTACTATTGCTCTCTCCCAGACAGGCACCAGAGTCATAATTGTAACACACATACTTGCATAGGTAATTTTGTCTCTTTTCTTTCTTTTAACACAACAATAGTCAGCAGAGGTTTTCTTTCAATCTGATGCTTTTATATGTCAACTAATGTCGGAGGCTGAATGAGTGGATGGATTGATGCTTATAGGGATCTATGAGGAATGGATGATAGCTGAATGGTTACTTGAATGGAGGTATCGATGAATGCGCATTTGGTTCAGAAACATTAGAGATCTATAAATTATAAGGATGACTTTATTAGTTCACTGATACAATTGAGAAGACACTATGTAATTTTCAACCTTTATTCGTATGACATCTTTTATTAATTACATAATGCCTATCTTCATGTTCATATATATTTTTGTCATTACCTTTTCTACAATATTATCTACATGAATGTCTTAGCTTGCTGTTTTGGACAGCTACAACCACTATCACATTTTATAATTACCAACATTAACAAGGATCATATTACTTCTTCTATCATTTCCTCGCGTACATGATGCCACACACACATACATACATGCATGCATACATGCATACATACATACATACATGCATACATACATACATACATACATACATACATACATACATACATACATACATACATACATACATACATACATACATACATACATACATACATACATACATACATACATACATACATACATACATACATACATACATACATACATACATACATTTATACATGCATGCATGCATACATACATCCATACATACATACATAAATACATACATACATACATACATACATACATACATACATACATAAATACATAAATACATACATACATACATACATACATACATACATACATACATACATACATACATACATACATACATACATACATACATACATACATTTATACATACATACATACATACATACATACATACATACATACATACATACATACATACATACATACATACATACATACATACATACATACATACATACTTGTTTTGGGTGGGGGTGTTGTGTGAGTGTGTACTGTTCTGTTTGAAAAGAGGAGAGTTAATTTCTTGGTCGACCAATCGATATCAGTTGTGTCTGCTGTAAATAAATGTTAATATCTATGAGAAAATTAACTATCGTTTGAATGTGGGATTCGTCGGAATTTTATAGAGGTTTGTGCACACGGGTAAGTGCACGAGATTGACAACTGGTAGACCCAGCTAAGAACTCATTATTTTAATTTTAATAGTTATGCAAAAACAATAATTCAAAATTTAATGTGCAGTAATTACAAATAGAATCTTGGAAATCTTCTTGCCTGGTGAAAGCGTTTACGAACATTTGCACTACTTACATTTGACTCCGTCCCATCTTGGGCGGTTACCTTGTGCACTTGTGAGTGTTAGTTTCCCTATCATCAGGAATTAGTTCTATGAATTAGACTTAGACCACATTTCTTTGATATTCTTCCATTCTTCAAAGTCAGAGATTAATGTCTGGTACCTTTCGCTCGTGATATGGATTCAATGTCTATCTGAAACAAATTATAACTCACAAATATTCTGTTAAAAAAAACGTAAATTAAAACCAGTAAAGGCATCAAGGTACTCTTGATTCAGGTACAAATACGATTACAACTACTGCAGGTTGTACTAGTATCATAATTACTGTCATCATACAATTACTTAACGTTATGTTAAGTATTGCATCTTTGCCAAAAGCATTTCCTGATTGATGGATAATATTTATATGCATGCTTTGCCTTTGAAAACTATCTTCAACTGAATAAATAATAAACGCGCTGTAACGTGAACAATTCTTCTATCGTTTCTATACAAAAGGCAAAAACACTTTTCACACCAATGATGAAATACCTTGCAAAAAACATGAACAATCTATTGTTTCCTCTCCCATCTTTTGATCATTGATTCTCGTTTGTTTTCTAATTTAAATAGTACACGGAGGATGGAGCGCATGGAGTAGCTGGACATCCAACAGCGTCTGCACTGTCACATGTGGAGGAGGTACACAGAATCAAACCAGGACCCGGTCTTGCACCAATCCCAGTCCAGCGAATGGAGGAAGTCCGTGTAATGGAAGTTCGTCGGAAACTCGGCTTATTCAGTGCAACACAACATCATGTCCTATAGGTGATGAATACTATTTCTGCTTTTACTATATCTTTAATTGCTTCCTCATCAATTATTTTTAGTAAAACCCTTTAAAGACCTAAATCTTTTGATAGTAGATAATAAAGGTATATGTGCCAGGAAACTAGCATTATGTGTATAAATAAACGTTATTAGTAAGTAAAAGGTACCGGAAGGCAATTTATCTTCACCTTTGTAACTCTGCTTCTTCAATTAGATGTATGTTTTCTCGTTGTAAGACATGCTTTGCTTCAAACTAGAAATATTTTAGATGGAAATTGGAGTCTTTGGAGTAGCTGGACTAATAATAATTCCTGCAGTGTCACGTGTGGTGGAGGTACACAGACTCAAATACGGATCCGCTCTTGCACTAATCCCATTCCCCAGCATGGTGGAAGAGAATGTGTGGGAAGTTCAACGGAATCTCAGATCGTACAGTGCAGCATACAACCGTGTCCTATACGTAATGAATTTTGCTACTACTACAAAACCCTACCTACTCGAACCTCTATCACACATAACTAATACGGATTCTTCAAAGTCTACACTTGCTGCTGCTCTTCGTCTTCTTCTCCTAAAACTAAAGTAGCATTGCTGACACTGATACCACTACTACTCTACATCATATTTAAGAAGCAACAAGACAAAGAACAATAAGAAAAATAGATGAATTCAACCCAGTATATTATAAAGGTGGAATGCGATGAAGGAGTTAATAGAAAGTGTTAAACTCAAAAGATCATGAATTAACTGTTAACTAATCATGATTTCATAAAATAGGGGACAATGTATAATCATACCTATTAAAACAAACAACAAACACATCAAATGCTTTAATTTTCCCATTTTAAAATGGTAAAATAGAATAGCATTGATATGGACTTGATAACCTTCCAGTGGTATCCAGTAATAGTATATGTGATATGCAGTTAGCATTATATATATATATATATATATATATATATATATATATATATATATATATATATATATATGTGTGTGTGTGTGTGCGTGTGTGTGTGTGTGTGTGTGTGTGTGTGTGTGTGTGTGTGTGTTTGTAAATTAAATATGCCAAAGAGGAAACGGTATGATAACTACATCTTGTAGAAGGCAAAAGATATCCACCTTTGCAGTTATTGCAGAAATTGCATTTTCCTTTAGTTAGCTGCACATGTTTGTATCATAATTTTTGACTTAGTTCAAAGCATAGAAATATTGTAGACGGAAATTGGAGCTCCTGGAGCAGCTGGACATCGAACAGCTGCAGTGCCACGTGTGGTGGAGGTACGCAGACTCAAACAAGGACCCGGACCTGCACTCATCCAGTTCCCCAGTATGGTGGAAGACAGTGTAGTGGAAATTCAACGGAGTCTCAGATCGTTCAATGCAACACACAGCTATGTCCTATAGGTGTTAAATGTTTCTTCTACTATGAACACTTCAATTTAGTCCAAAATGTAACAAAAGAGGAAGGAGTGAAAGTGGAAAAAGAGCCATGAGAATGAATTACAATAGATGAATTAAACCTTGTACTTTCAATGGTAGAATGCTTTACAGGCTTAACTGAATCAGCTAAGACAACTAATTATAAATTTTAAGACTAATCAGGATCTCTTCAAAGACGAGACAAACAAAACGTTTCCAACGCACACTTTGCGAAAAGATCAACATAGGATCAAAAGTTATTATTTATCATTTAAATACTACAAAGCAGAATTAAAACGCATCGAAATGTTAATTGTTTTGCTACACGTACGTCTTTCAAAGATAGAAAGGAATGGAAAACGTGTCATACAGTTAGCATTATATTTAAATATAGACGGTATTTGGAAGGAGAAGTTAAAATATCTATGTCTTCCAGAGGACAATGACCCTCTATTTTACAAAAATTTAGAAACTACATTCTTCTGCTACCGCAGTTAGTTGTACGTGGTTATATCTTTATTTATACTTTACTTCAAAACGAACATATTGTAGATGGCAATTGGAATACATGGAGTACCTGGGCATTTGACAATTCCTGCAGTGTCACGTGTGGTGGAGGTACACAGAATCAAACACGCACCCGGTCTTGCACTAATCCACCTCCCCAGCATGGTGGAAGAAATTGTAGTGGAACTTCAACGGAATCTCAGATTATTGAATGCAACACACAACCATGTCCCATAGGTAATGAATGCTACCTGTATTATTAACACTTCTTCTATGTCTGCTAGAACTTCTATCACAGCTATTTCCCGTACCGTGTCCATAACTATTACATTTGCTGCAATTCTTCTTCTTCATTATTGTGTTCTCCTATAACTATAGTAGCAGTACTACTGCTTCTATTAGTAAACCACATTCATGAAAAATCATAAGAACAATAATTAAAGAACATAAACTGCACACAAATTGAATGTTGTTATTTGCCCATTTTAATATTGGCCAATTTTATGGAATGTTCAACTAATAAAACTGTTTAGCGAAAGGAAAGGTTTTTGTTGTTATATGTAGTGTACCTAGCAACATACGTGGAAGTGCATGGCATGAATAAGGAATAGGTGCGATATCTAGATCTTCCAAAAGGCAAAGAATCAGCACCTTTATAGTATTGTTCAAAATATATTCTTCCTCAGTTAGTTATACCACGTGATTTTTTAACGTAGACAATGCCTTACTTCAAATCACTAAAATATTTTAGATGGAAATTGGAGTGCTTGGAATAGCTGGACTAATAATAATTCCTGCAGTGTTACGTGTGGTGGAGGAACGCAAACTCAAACGCGCACCCGGTCTTGCACTAATCCGATTCCCCAGCATGGTGGAAGACAGTGTATTGGAAGTTCATCGGAATCTCAGATAGTTCAATGCAACACACAGCCATGTCCTATAGGTAAAGATTGCAACTTCTGTTATTACTATGTTTGCTACCGCTTGTGCTACTGCTATTTCTATTACGGCATCTAACATTACCATCTTTGCAACTGCTCTTCCTCATTTTCTTCGTACCCTCTTACTGTTGTTGTAGTATCACTACTGCGACTTCTACTACTAGTACTACTATCCAACTGCACATTGAAAGAGAAGAAGCAATCAATGAAGATTAATTATAAAAGACTAAAATATAGTTATTGAGCTTATAATATTCGATAGATTAAATACTTTGAAGGAGTTAAGTGCCTAACTAACAAATAACTAACTTGAAAATTAATTACTATAATATGAATAAAAAGTTAATCACCTTGCTTTTTCTGAAACAGAAGGCAAACAATTCAGTTTGTTATTTTCCATTTTAAATTCCGAAGCTTAAAGATAAACATATTAGCCTGTCACTTATGCACACAGCTTTGCGACGGGTGTATTACTACTGGTACCGCATATATTTTACAATACACGAAAGAAGATAGGTAAAACAAGAAGAACCAAAAGGAAAGAGTACAATAGAAGACTTGAACATAGTACCTTTACCGGTAAAATTGTTTGGATGAGTTAAATAAATAAGCTAACTTAACAGAAAACAATCTTGAAAAGTAAGAATAATTTCATAAATGTTCTTGCAATGATTATTTCCTTTGTACCTCCTAAAAGAAAAAACAACAGATTAAATTATGTTATCTAACGCACAACCATCAATTACTTGATTTTCCGTGTGAAATAACTGTGATATTTCACTCGACTAAATATGACATTAAGATTTTCATTACCCTTCAATAGATATTGTATTTAATACGACCAGGAAATTCTGTTCTACCATTGAACGTTTGCAAAGTCTAGTGGCAAATTGGAACGGCTCCCATGCGGACTTGTCAGATATAAATCATGTATAAACAATGTGTAATTATATTTTCCTACTTTTTCAGAATTATTTGGATCTACTATTTTGCACTGAATTTGAAAAAGAGAATTATGTTTACTGATGTTCACTTTGAAAATATTCACAAAAACAATAACGGTAAACATTATTAAGTGGGATGAGGTAAGAAATCTGATAACTTAGTATGTTATACATTTTGCCAGCTAATATGTTTAAGGGAAAAAACAATAAAAAGTAAAGGAATTCAAAATAGCAATTAGAACTTACTACATGGTGATTGAATCCTAAAGTCCTTAATGTTCTATTAACTCCGAAAGTATCGAGTAATCCGAAGAGTTACAAAAATCTTCAGAATGATAACCGAGTGTACTGATGTATCAACGTTGCATAAAAATAACTAAACTAGGCATACTGCAAATTATGTCAGCGTGGCTTTTTAAGAACTTGTGTTCTTGTCAGATTACGTGACGTTTACCTGTATTTAATAATACTATTAAACATTGAAAGGTATAGATGGATTGTACCTACTATGAATAATCTTCAAGTGCATACATATGATCCAGTCAAAATTTGGAATCACGTATTGACTATATCCATTAATGGTAATACATTTAATATAGATTAAATCCAAATATAATCCAATAATTAAAAGAAAAGTCCTAGTAATAAAATTCTTGAATCAAACAATGTCCAGAAGAGATCCAAAATTGAAGACTATGAAATGTGTCTGTTGTGGTCAGCGAAATGATGTTGCATCATCTTTTGTTGAATCACATAATTATTCCAGCATAAATTCAAATGAATGTCTTTATGTAAGAATTTTGTTATAGCAATATGCATTTCCAGAGACAATAATCACTTCCATTCAGTAATTTAAAGAAAAAAAAATTGGCCCAAACTGGCCATAACATAATATAACTAAATGTGTTAGGTGTTTTAAACTCAACCGATCAACCTTTATCAAACCATCAGATACAACAATGATCAAGACGCAAACTGATTCCTGGATGAGGGTCAAACGTGCATTCTTTGGGGAAAATAATAGAATTTTGTTACCTATTGGCACATGATACTTGTCACGTTTCGTAGGTATGACCTGACTCAACTTATTAATTCTTACTCTGAGAAAAATAAAACTTTTTTTTTTAAAATGTTGTTTACCAAAACTATCGTATATTTTGGAACTAGGTCATAAACTAGATGTAGTATTTATATTATTAGTTCTTATCGTTAATGAACAAAATATAAAAATCAATTCGGTCAAACAGAACTGAACTCAATTCTGGACAATATCAAATCAAATAAACAACGTTACATTGCAATAGCATGTTATAGAATAAAAAACATTTAAAACTAACGAGCGAACAATTAAATTGAATATACATAACAATATATAGAGTAATGTGTATATATATATATATATATATATATATATATATATATATATATATATATATATATATATATATATATATAAAGAAGAAGAAGAAGAAGAAGAAGAAGAAGAAGAAGAAGAAGAAGGCCAACTATACCGACCAGTTAGCTACACAAACTGTTGGAATCAGGCAATCATTTGGATGGAATATGTGACATTTAGTTATCAAAGTATCTGATAGTAATATTTTTCAAAAGAGGAAAATGAAAGAAGCCATCAAATCCAGAAGGCAAAAAATCTCCATATTTGAAATATTGCATGATTTATTCTTCAAACAGTTGTAAGTTTCTATATAATGATCCATGTTATACTACCAAAGCCTACAAATTGCAGATGGAAAATGGAGTTCATGGAGTAGCTGGACTTATGAAAGCCCTTGCACTGTCACTTGTGATGGAGGTACACGGACTCAAACACGTACCCGGACTTGCAGTAATCCAATTCCCCAACATGGTGGAAGACAATGTGATGGAAGTTCAATGGAGTCTCAGGTCGTTCAATGCAACACACAGTATTGTCCAGGTGAGGTATACTAAAATAATAGCTAGGAAGATTAATGAAAAAGAATTTAACCGAAATGGAATTTTTCATAATGTTGAATCACTAGGGTTATCATGTCAATTAGCTTCTTAAAGGAAGAAAGGCTTATTTCTTTTTCTCCAGTGCAATATATTAAGAGTGAGGATAACGTAAACCAGTTATAATCAAACCTTTTTGCAATGGCAGCTTCTATCAGTTCTTTTTCGA